>CAUYRT010052852.1:0-157758 GCA_963574885.1 Lepilemur ruficaudatus
TTCAATCGTGGCTGATCAGTAACCTTTATTAGCCGGTGAACTTGCCTTGAACCACATAACACACATTTTATCAGCTGATTTCCACCGAGATTGAAATCTAAGGTAAAGTGGCAGATGGTGGCCTGGCCTCCTTGTGACTAATGTCTCCATTTGCTGGGAGTGCGCTGCCTGTCGGATGCCTTCCTGGGGTCTCCAGCTCTGCGTGCTGGAGCTCCTAGACTTGCAGGGGTTCCAGCGCGGCCGGCAAGAAGGAGGAAGCAACCAGGGTTTATCAAACGCTCACCAAACGCTCAGTGCTCTCCCCACGAACACAGTGATTTATGCCTGGTTTGCAGGAATGTTGACCTCTCTTAGTTTTTCTACTAATGTTTCTTCATAGGAAAAAAAAAAGTCACACTGACTGAATTCCTAGAAATTTGGAAATATTACCTTATTTTTAAAGGCTAATGATGTAAGTTTTCAAAGCAGAACAATTTTATCCTATGTGTCCAGGAATCATAACTGAATCTTCCTAAAATCTCTTATTTAGAATATGCTTCAAGGAAAAGAAATTGTTATGGGAACCCCAACATGCAGTGAGAGGAGACTTTATGTCACCTTGCAAACATTCTGCGACTGAGAAATTGCTGTCAGCTGTTAGGAAAAGTGCAGTCAAACTCTAGCAACGCTCTTTACATAATGACTATTGAAGGAGGAAGGGCAGTAAGAGGAGATCTGTTCCCATGGAGACAGAAAATTTATCCTTAACAAGTAGTAATTCTCAAGAACTCTGGACTTATCAACTCATTCACTCAACAAACATTGTTTCCTTCTCCCGTGGGTCATGGGTATGTTCTTATGAACTCATGGCAAGCGTAGCCCAGGAAGCTGTCCTCACGGAGTTTACAGCGATGGAGGAAAACACTGGCCAGTAATAACACAACTCTAAGCAGGATGGGTTTTCTCCCACGCCAAGCCTTCCTCAGGAAGCAGCACCTGTCTTTGTTTCTTATCCCCTTCTCTCTTTGTGGACTCCAGGCTTAAATTAAATAGGACATAAAATAGAGAAGTGGTTGGTAAGAAAATAACAATAGAGATTTTTGTTCAATAATGAACCAATTGTTTATCATGCTACCTGGAGTAGATGAATAAGTGTTTCTAGTCTGAAGAATATCTTAACTAGAGGCAGACTGAGAAGAAGCATTTTCCTTCACTCCCTCCTTTGAAGAAGAATTAATTTGAGCTTGCATGCTCCAGAGATATTCTGGGTGTTGTAGACCTCGTGGTCAAGCTGGCTTGGGTAATAACTTACACAATTGCCCATCCACGTTGTGTGAAGCATTCCATTCACGCATGTAATGCCCAGGTGAAATGACCTGGGAACCCAGGACTGCGGCAGGAACTTTCTCTCCAGTTCCATGTAAGCTCTTGTAGTGAGACACTGGAAGGATAGAACAGATGGTCAACTGAGGTTACTTATTGGGATAAAAGGGAAGATAAAAGATGATAACTTGTTGGTGGTTCATAAATACATCTAAATTTTAGGATGTGTGATTTTGACCAAAAGCAAGATAGTTTCGGTAGAGGGTGAGGTAACCTGTGAGTCACGGGACAGCTTTGATGGGAGGACCAAGCCAGCAGTGAAAGCAGCATGGCTCACGTTGGGACAAGCAACTGGGTGAGGGCAGCAGCCTGTAACGGGCACCGTGGTGGCTGCATGTGAAGTGTCCCCACCAAAACTCAGGCTGAAAGGTAACCGCCAACGTGATGCTGTTGGGAGGTGGTACCTTTGAGAGAGGATTAGGTAGGTGGTCAAGGTAGATTAACGTCTTTCTTGGGAGGTTGGGTTAGTTCTCCAGGGGATGAGTTAGTTTCCAGAGAGCGGGTTGTTCCAAAGAGAGGCTGTTTCTCATGTTTTTTCCCTTCCTGCGCACACCTGCTCTGGCTTCTCTGCCCTGCGGTGGCGCAGCACAGGCCTACTCCAGAGGCCGGGCAGATGCCAGCGCCATGCTTCTCAGGCCTCCCAGCCTTCGGGATCACGAGCCAGATGCAGCTCTTTACTTTGTGAGTTTCCCAGTCTCAGATATTCTGTTATTGCAACACAAAGCAGACTAAGACACTTTCTTGGGCTGCAAATTCAGGATATTGGCAGATGTTGTGGAAGGGAGGCAGAGATAGACCTTCCAATGCAGATTAAGCCATCTTGGAGAGCAAGCAGCATGGGCAGATTACGGAACGTGCACACCGTGCCGTCTTAAAAGTGCCGAGGAGGACGGACGTCAAGGGCGGCTTTGCAGCTGCTCTGGGCTGGCTGCCGTCTCCACAACACACCTGCAGGGGGAGCAATGCCGTACTCTGAGACACCTCGCTGGGTTGACTAAGAGACCATAACACGACTTTCCACTTGGAGAATAGATTGGGAAAAAAAATTAGGTTAATGCAGAGCACAGGTAGAACAGAGAGGCGGGGGAGGGTGACGAGCTCTGGAGGCACCAAGTTTGTGCGGCCGGGCTCTGATTGCCGGTGTCAGGCCGCTTAGGAATCTGAGGCTGCTGGGAGGCTCCATGCTATAAATGCCAATTTGGTTAAAAAATAAAAAATGAAAGCTCTCACTATAGAAAAATGAGCACAGCCACAAACAAAAACAGAACGGAGTGGCTGTTCTGTGGTGTTTAAGAGAAAGTGCACATCTTCTTGGGTAAAATTAGTGCCAGGGACACAGGTTAATATGCTGTCCCCACACAAGGCAGTGCAAGCTGCAAACAGCAGCCTTAACGCAAGGACAGGGCAGGGTGCTTGGAGGAAGCTTCCGGTTGAGCTCATGCTGTCCTCCTTTGCAACGGTTCTCCCTCGTGTCACCGTGGTGGGCGGTGGGACACGCCCTGGCAGATGACCTCCCCCCAGGGAAACTCTCCCCTGTTGCAAGATGGGGAAGTGCTGGGAATGATGCATGAGATGGGGGTGGTGCCCCAGGGCTCAGAGCCTCAGGTTTCCCTATCCGTCCTCCAGAGCAAGTGATGTACTGAAATCTCAGGCCTCCAAGTCTGGATCAGGCAAAATCTATCCTCAGAAACCAAGGAAGGTTCTCGGTAAGTGATGCCAGAAAGTATGTTCTAAGTCCCTTATCACTTTGGACCGTTTTATGAGGCTCTCCTGGTTAGTATTCCCTTACAGAAACTGTGGGAACCAAGTCAGTGCAGTTGTAGCAGAACATGACTAGGAAGAGCGGTTTATTGTGAAGAGTCAAAATTCCCGCAGAGGCCAGTGGATTTGAGAATCTGCTCATGCTCCTGGATGCTGAGAGTGCCTCAGTGCCAATTGAGACCATCATTAACATTGTTCAGACCTAGCCTATTGTCGTCACTGGTTGACAGTATTTGCCCAAGCTCTCACCTTTCATCAGGTAAGCAATCTGATGAAAGCCCAAGGCGTCTGGTCAGAGATCTCAGTTTACAGCAATTTCCCTGCTTCCTGGGAGCCAGGACCAATGTCATCAAGGAAGCCACAAACTAAGACTGAAGTGATCTCCCTCCTTACATGAGAATCAGGCTATTCCAAAAGGGAAACACAATCAAATAAAGTAACAGGATGTGAGAATTTTTTTTGTGGCAGTTCTGGAAAGACTGTTCTTTTGGAGATTAATGGTTATTAAAGTAACTGTACTTAGAAGCTCCACATTAAGGTGGGCGTGATGGCTCACACCTGTAATCCTAGCACTCTGGGAGGCCGAGGCAGGAGAATCACTTGAGGTAGGAGTTCAAGACCAGCCTGAGCAAGAATGAGACCCCCATCTCTACTAAAAATAGAAAGAAATTAGTTAGGCAACTAAAAATAAAAAAGTTTAGCCTGGTGTAGTGGCACATGCCTATAGTCCCAACTACTTGAGAGACTGAGGCAGGAGGATCGCTTGAGCCCAAAAGTCTGAGCTTGCTGTGAGCGAGGCTGACGCCACGGCACTCTAGTGCCAGCAACAGAGTGAGATCCTGTCTAAAAAAAAAAAAAAAAAGGTGAAAAAAAAACTCCACATTAATGGCAGCATATGTTTGGTCCATTTCAGAGTCCAAATATATTCATGATTTTGAGGTTAACTAAGAAATCTATGAATAAGACACATGACAGAATTACAAAGAACAGAATAAATAGACTAAGATTATTCATAGAATATACCCTAAGTTAATTCTACTGTGGTTACCATATGCATTTTGTAGGACTTCAGTCTCATAAAATACAGTGAGGCTTGCTGAATAGCCCAACATACGATAAGTTCCAGTAAATGTTCCATAAGCACCTAAAGATCACGAGTATTCTACAACTGTGTGTGATTATTTTCTATATCCCAACTAGCCTTAGCCCAGGCTGCCATAACAGAACATCGTAGACTGGCTGACTTAAACAACAGATATTTATTTTCACAGTTATGGGAGAGGCTGGAAGTCCAAGATGAAGGTGCCATCGCATCTGGGGTCTGGTGAGGGCCTGTTTCCTGGCTTGCAGATGGTCCCCTTCTTGGGATGTACGCACATGGGAGAAGAGCGCTCTGGTATCCCTTCCCCTTTTTATAAGGGCACTAATCCCGTCATGGGATCCCTTCATGACCGAATCTAACCCTAATTACCCATAAAGGTTCCATCTCTAAATACCATTGCAGGGGGGTTAGGGCTTCAACATACAAACTGGGGAACATGTAAACATTGAGTCTATAACTTTACATTTTGAAAAGTCTGCTTGATTAGTTAGAATTGAAAAAAGTTTTATTAAATATTCCATTATGATTGTGAATTTTTTTAGATCTGTGGTACAATGGCCATATTAATTTCAGAAAAATTTCAGCCATTACTTCCGAATATATTTCTTTTGACTTATTCTCATTCCCTCCCTACTCAGGGATTTCAGTTACACGTATGCAGACCTTCTGATAGGGCCTCATAGCTCCCAGCTCTTTTGTCTTCTTTTGCCACTCATTTCCCTCTGTGGTTGGGTTAGGTGATTTCTATTCACCTATCCTCCAGTTCACTGATTCTTTCCTCAGCCATGTCCAGCCTCCTGGGGAGCCATTTGCAGGCATTCCTCACCTCTACTACTGTATTTCTGTGTCTAGAATTTTCACTTGATTCTTTCTTTTCATTTCAATCTCTCTGCTAAAATTCAACCACCTGATCTGGCATACTTTTTACCTTTTAGATTAGAAACATATCAGTTATTTTATATCCCTTGTCTGATAATTTCAATACCTGCATCATATCTGTGTATGATTCTGATGCTTAGATGTTTATTTTGACTCTTTGAAGTCTGTAGATTTTTTCTTGCTTTTTTTTCATGCTCCATATTTTTTGTTGAATTACAGATATCTTGTATAGAACAGCAGAGCCTGAGGTACTTTGTTGTTGGTTTTTTTTTTTTTTTTTTTTTTTTAACCTGGAAGTAGGCATGGGCAGGGCTTTCCTTCAGCTTTTAGTATGAGGCTTGAGTCTGTCTAGCCAGAAGCTGAATTGTTTTGGGGATTTGTTATAACAGTAAATGGCGATTCAATGAAATCTTTACATTTTAGAACAGAAATTAGATATTGTTTCTGCTTATTGCCACTTCTATTTAGCATCCTACTTGAAATTCTAGCCAGGGTAGTAAGTCAAGAAAAACAAATGGAAGGTATCTGCATCAGGAGAAAATCCACAATATTATTATTTGCAGTTGGTATAATTGTGTGCATAGAAAATCTCACAGTTTCTTTAATTTACAACAAGTAAAGCATCAGGTTAGCAGTTTGCTGAAGTAAAATTCCATCTATAAAAATCAATTAAATTTTATTCAGAAAAAAATAAATCAAATTGAAAAGATATGTCTTCTAAAATAGTAAAAAATAGGATCTCTAGTTAGAAAAAGTCTAACTAGAAATGTGTAATTCTGTGGGTAAAATTATGAAATTGAGAGACATTTAAAAAGGCCCCCATATATGAAACTATTGTCATGTTCATGGATTGGAAGCCTCTATGTAGCTAAGATCGTGATAGTCCCCAAATATATTTAAATTACTTAACATTATTCTGTATGTGTGTATCTGTGTGTCTGTGTGTGTGTCTGTGTCTGTGTGTGTCTGTGTGTGTGCATCTGTGCGTGTGTGTCTGTGTGTATCTGTGTGTCTGTGTGTGTCTGTGTGTATCTGTGTGTCTGTGTGTGTGTCTGTGTGTCTGTGTGTGTGTCTGTGTGTGTATCTGTGTGTATCTGTGTGTCTGTGTGTGTGTCTGTGTGTCTGTGTGTGTATCTGTGTGTCTGTGTGTGTGTCTGTGTGTCTGTGTGTGTGTCTGTGTGTCTGTATGTGTCTGTGTGTGTGCATCTGTGCGTGTGTGTCTGTGTGTGTCTATGTGTGTGTCTGTGTGTGTCTGTGTGTCTGTGTGTGTCTATGTGTGTGTCTGTGTGTGTGTGTGTGTCTGTGTGTGTGTCTGTGCGTGTGTGTCTGTGTGTGTGTGCGTGTGTGTGTCTGTGTGTGTGTGCATGCGTGTGTGTCTGTGTGCGTGTGTGTCTGTGTGTGTGTGCATGCGTGTGTGTCTGTGTGTGTTTAGAAGCTAATGCGACAATTATGTGGAGTTGCCAGAGGTCAGGAAGAAGCAGTACACTCTTGAAGAAGAACCTGGAGGAAAGATTTGACCTATCTATATCAGGAATGATTTTAAAGCTAAAATAATTAGGAAAGAGAAAAACTGGCTCATGTATAGACAAGTACAGCAATGGATCCGACTAGAGAGTTCAGAAAGAAATGGATGTAAACGTGGACATTTGATTCATAACAGACATCACACTTCCATGGCAGTGGAGAAAGAACAGTCTTTCCAAAAATACTTAGAAGACAATTTGACATTGTATAGGAATTAACCTTTATGCCCTATATCCTAAAACACACACACACACAGAGACACAATCAATTCAAGATAAATGAAAACCTACTGCATCTGAAAGGAAAATGAAATGCCACACACGGGAGAATGTACCCCTTACCTCTGGGTAAGTAAACAGACCTTCAATAAAGCAGTAAAAGCACCAGCCCTGAACATTGGTCACTTCAGCTGCATTAAAATCAAGAAACTTCTGCTCATCAAAAGACACCACTCATTGTACGAAAAGATAAACCACAGGATGAGAGAAGATATTTCCAATAAATACGACAAAGGAAGCATTAACATCTGCAAAACCCAAAGAAACCCTGCAAACCAGTAAGAAAAAGATAATCAACCTAACAGAAAGAAAGAGGCAAAATATCTGTACGGGCACTTCACGGAAGAAGGCGACCCAGTACTAATAGAGCCAGCAAAGAGGTGTGCCCCCTCCTCCGGCCACAGCTGTCTCTGTGTCCTGCCTCCGTTTCTGCCTCCGCATCTCCCCTGCCCGGCCTCTGGCCTGGCAGCAAAAGCGCAGCTTCAAACTCACCCAGACCAGAGGCACAGTCGTGATATTTGAGCGTTTTAAAGACTGAACTGCGGCAGGCCTAGCAGAAAGTGCAGAGACACAATAGACACTTGCAGAAATTCCTCAATGTCTTCATAAATTATCTCTTGGTTAAAAGACCCATTTGGTGGATTGGTCATTTGTTGAATTGATTGTCAGTTGATCGGCTTTTGGAAAATTGGTTACTCCACGGTGGAAAAATGATTTTCAGAAAATTGCTCCAGACTGAAGCCATGTAACTCACTTCTGGGAGTAAGAAGTATCCTCCCACCCTTGTAAACAGTGACGGGAGAGCTCCGGGGTTTCGGCTGTCAATCCCAGCTCCAGTCAGCGCAGTGCGGAAGGGGCTGGGAGACCTTCTAGCAGGAAGACCTCTGTGCTCCCAGAAGCAGAGAAAGAACTCTGGGAAACATCCGACTGAGCAGATATCTGGAGGGCAAGCAGGTGTTAATCAGGAGAGGAAAAGCAGGGAAAATAATCCAGGCCTAAGCAGAGAGTGCCCGGGCATCTGAGCCACTGCAGAGCAGTGGCCGCCGGGGAGAGGCAGCAGGACCCTTGTGGGGCATGCTGAGCACTGTCTTACCCTAGAGAAAACAGAAGCCCCAGAATGGTTTTAAGCTTTTCATTTTTAACAGATCACTCTGCATGAAATGTACAGAATGGATTCTGGGGACAAGGCACAAGAGAATCATTTAGGAAGCTCTTGAAGTTGTCAAAATCAAGTCACCAAAGACAATGGTGACTTTGACTATGGAGGAGGCAGGAGAGATGCCGGAAGGTGGGGATGTTGGGGAAATATTTATTAGGAAAAGTCGCTAAGTCCTAGAGACGAAACAGAAGTGGAAGGTGAGGGGAGAGCTGCTGAATACGACTCCTAGAGTCAACAGTGAACATTATCATCGTGACAGTGAGGACGCCTAACGTTTACTGGGTGTTCCTCTGTCCAGAGCACCCTGCCTACTCCTTCCCACGCCCGGCTGCTGTCACTGCATCTTGGATGTGCACCAACAAAGCAGGAGTGAGGTTTACTGTCCCTGATAGAGAGATTGTCCCCAATCCAGGAGCCTGAGCTCCATTGCCCACTAGAAACAGAAAGTGAGCCACGTATGTAGTTTAATATTTTCTTTTTTAAAAAAATTTCAAAATATTAGTGGTGTACAAGAGATTTTGTTCCATGGATATCTTGTATCACACTTAAGTTGGGGCTTTTAGCGTGCCCATCACCAGAATAGTGCTCACCGTACCTGATAGCTAAGATTTTAGCCCCATCTCCTCCCACCCTTTCCCCTTCTTCATTTCCAATGTCCTTTGCATCTCTTTGTGTCCATGTGTATCCATCATTGAGCTCCCATGTGTTAGTGAACATGCGGTATTTGGTTTTCCATTCATGAGAGACTTAGGATATGATCTCCAGTTCCACCCAAGTTTCTGCAAGAGACATTTTAATTCCTTTTTATGGCTGAGTAGTACTCTATTGTGTAAATATACCGCATTTCTTTATCCACTCAGGAATTGATGGGAGCTCAGGTTACTGCCACATCTTTGCAACTGTGAATTGTGCTATGATAAACATTTGAGCGCACGTGTCTTTTTGATAAAATGCTGTTTTTCCTTTGGGTAGATGCCTAGCAGAGGGATTGCTGTATTGAATGGAAAGTTTACATTTATAACTTTGAGGAATCTCCTCACTGTTTTCCCTAGAGGTTGTACTAATTTGTAGTTCCACCGACAGTGTTTAAGTGTTCCCTTCTATCTGCATCCCAGCCAGTCTCTATGGTTTTTGTCTTTTTAAATGTCCATTCTGACAGGACTGGTACTTCATTGTGGTTTTAATTTGCATTTCCTTGCTGATTAGTGATGTTGAGCATTTTCTCATGCGTGTTGGCCATTTGTCTACATTCTTTTGAAAAACTTCTGTTTATGTCTTTGGTCCACTTTTTAATGGCTGTTTTGCTCTTGCTTGTTTGAGATCTTCCTAGATTCTAGATATCAGTCCTTTGTCGTATGTATAGTTGGTGAATATTTTCTCTCCCATTCTGTAAGTAGTCTGTTCACTCTGTTGAATATTTTCTTTGCTGTGCAGAGCTTTCTAATTTAATTAAGTTTCATTTATTTATTTTTATTATTACGGTATTTGCCTTTGGGGTCTTAGTCATAAATTCTTTGACTAGGCCATTATCTAGAAGACTTTTTCCTGGGTTTATTTCTAGAATGGTTTCATGCCTTATATTTAAGTCTTTTATCCATTTTGAATTAAGTTTTGTGTATGTTGAGAAATAAGGGTCGTGTTTCATTCTTCTGCATGTGGCTATCCAGTTTTCCCAGAACCATTTATAGAATAAGACTTCTTTTCCCCAGTGAATGCTGTTGTCTGCTTTGTCAAAGATCAGTTGGTTGTAGGTAGGTGGTTTTATATCTTGGTTCTCTATTCTGTTCCATTGGTCTATGTGTCTACTTTTATATCAATACCATGCTGTTTGGTTACTATAGCCTATAGTATAACTTGAAGTCAGGTAATGTGATGCCTGCAGATTTGTTCTTTTTGCTTAAGGTTGCTTTGGCTATTTGGGTTCTATTTTCATTTCAAATGATGCATAGAATTATTTTCTCCAGATCTGTGAAATATGACATTGGTATTTTGATGGAGATTGCATTGAATCTGTAAATCACTTTGGGTGGTATGGACATTTTAACAATGTTGATTCTACCAATCCATGAGCATGGGATGTTTATCCATTTGTTTGTGTCATCTATGATTTATTTCATCAGCATTTTGTAGTTATCCTTGTAGATATCTTTTACTTCCTTAGTTAAATATATTCCTGGATATTTTATTTTCTTTGTAGTTATTATAAATGGTACTGAGTCCTTGATTTGATTCTTAGTTTGACTGTTATTAGAATTTAGAAATCCTATTGACTTGTGTACATTGATTTTATCATCTGAAACTTTGCTGAATTTATTTATCAATTCTAGGAGTCTTTTGGTGGAGTCTTTAGGGTTTTCTAGATACAAGATCATGTTATCAGTGAGCAGGGACAGTTTGACCTCCTCTGCCCAAATTTGAATGTCCTTTATTTCTTTCTCTTGCCTGATTGCTCTGGCTAGGACTTCCAGTAATATGTTGAGTAGAAGTAGTGACAGTGGACACTCTTGTCTTGTTCTGGTTCTTAAGGAGAGGGTTTTCAACTTTTCCCCATTCAATATGATGTTGGCTGTGGGTTTGTCATATATGGCTTTTATAATTTTGAGGTATTCTTCTTCTATGCCTAGTTTGTAGACGGCTTTTAGCAAGAAAGGGCACTGGATTTTATGGAAACATTTTTCTGTATCTATTGAGATGATCATGTGGTCTTTGTTTTTGCCTCTGTTTATGTGGTGAATCACATTTATTTATTTGCATATGTGAAAGTATCTTTGCATCCCTGGGATGAAACCCACTTGATCAAGATGAATTAACTTTTTGGTGTGCTGCTGAATTTGGTTTGGTAGTATTAACATTTTTTGTGGATTTTTGCATCTGTGTTTATAAGAGATACCTGTTTGTAGTTTTCTTTTTGTGTGTGTCCTTTTCTGGTTTTGGTATGAATGTGATACTGGCTTCATAGAATGAGTTGGGGAAGATTCCCTTCTTCTTGATGTTATGGAATAATTTTTACAGGATAGGTACCAGTTTTTATTTGTAAGTCTGGTAGAATTCAACTGTAAATCCATCTGGTCCAGGGATGCTTTGTTCTTGTTGGTAGATCTTTTTTTATTACTCCTTCAATCTCACTGCTCATTATTAGTCTGTTCCGGATTTCTTTCTTCCTCATTTGAGATTGGGAGGTTATGTGTTTCGAGGAATTTATCTATTCCCTCTATGTTTTCTAGTTTGTATGCACAGAGATTTTGTAGTATACTTGATATTTTGTATTTCTGTGGTATCAGTTGTAATGTCTCCTTTTTCATTTCTGATTGAGTTTATTTGGGTCTTTTCTCTTCTAATTCTGGTTCATCTAGCGAGAAGTATATAGACTTTGTTTAACTTTTCAAATAGTCAACTTTTTGTTTTGTTAATCCTGTGTATTATTTATTTACTTTACATTTCTTTTTGTTCTGCTCTGAGCTTTGTAATTTATTTTCTTCTGCTAGCTTTGGATTTGGTTTGTTCTTCCTTTTCTAGTTTCTTGGCATGTGACATTAGTTTGCTAATTTACGATCTTTCTGTCTTTTTGATATGAGCATTTTAGGCTATAAATTTCCCTCTTAATGTTACTTTTGCTGGATCCCATAAATTTTGGATGCTTGCCATTCAGTCTGAAAAATCTTTTGATTTCCATGATAATTTTGTCATTGACCCAAGGAGCATTGAGCAGCTTATTGTTTAATTTCTGTAACTTTGTATAGATTTGAGAGTTCTTCTTGGAGTTGATTTCTAGTTTTATCCACTGTGATCTGAGAAGATACGTGGCATGATTTTGATTTTTCTGAATTTGCTA
Organism: Lepilemur ruficaudatus; assembly: GCA_963574885.1. NCBI lineage: Eukaryota > Metazoa > Chordata > Mammalia > Primates > Lepilemuridae > Lepilemur > Lepilemur ruficaudatus. The sequence goes on from CAUYRT010052852.1 coordinate 11,898, forward strand.
AAACTTGTTTTGTGGGCTAATATATGATCTGTCTTAGAAAATGTCCCATGTGATGATGAGAAGAATGTATATTCTGCGGTTTTGGGGGGAGAATATTCTGTAGATCTCTGTAAGTTTCATTTTTTCTAGAGTCCTGTTTAAGTCCAGTGTTTTTTGGTTGCCCTTCTGCCTCAGTGATCTGTCCAGTTCTGTCAGTGGAGTATTGAAGTCCCAGCAATTATGATGTTGCTGTTTATTTCTTTGCTTAGAAATAATGGTATTTTATTTATGAACCTGGGACCTCCTGTGCTAGGTGCATATATATTTAGGATTGTTATATCTTCCTGATGAATTTCTCCCTTTGTTATTATATAATGACCTATTTCTTTTTTTATTTTTTTTTTTACCATTGTTAATTTAAAGTCTATTTTATGACTAGGCATGGTGGCTCATGCCTGTAATCCTAGCACTCTGGGAGGCTGAGGCAGGAGGATCACTTGAGGTCAGGAGTCCAAGACCAGCCTGAGCAAGAACGAGACCCTGTCTCTACTAAAAATAGAAAGAAATTAGCTGGACAACTAAAAATATACAGAAAAAATTAGCCAAGCATAGTGGTGCATGCCTGTAGTCCCAGCTACTTGGGAGGCTGAGGCAGAAGGATTGCTTGAGGCCAGGAATTTGAGGTTTCTGTGAGCTAGGCTGATGCCATGGCACTCTAGCCGCGCAATAGAGCGAGACTCTGTTTCAAAAATAAAAAATAGGCTGGGTGTGGTGGCACACCCCTGTAATCCTAGCACTCTGGAGGCCGAGGCAGGAGGATTGTTCAAGGTCAGGAGTTTGAAACCAGCCTGAGCAAGAGTGAGATCCCATCTCTACTAAAAATAGAAAGAAATTAATTGGCCAACTAAAATATATAAAAAAAACTTAGCCGGGCATGGTGGCACCTACTTGTAGTCCCAGCTTCTTGGGAGGCTGAGGCAGAAGGATTGCTTGAGCCCAGGATTATGAGTTTGCTGTGAGCTAGGCTGATGCCATGGCACTCTAGCCTGGGCAACAGAGTGAGACTCAGTCTCAAAAAAAAAATAATAAATAATAAAAATATAAAGTCTATTTTATCTGATATGAGAATAGCTACTCCTGCTCACTTTTGGTTTTATTCATGTGTTATTTTTTTTCATCCCTTTACCTTGAGTCTGAGTATCCTTGTGAGTTAGTTGTATTTCTTGGAGACAGCAGATACTTGGGGTGTGTTTTTTATCAATTCAGCCAGTCTACTTTTAAAAGGAACATTAGAACCATTTTTGTTCACTGTTAGTATTAATAGATGAGGTACTGTTCTGTTTGTCATGTTGAATGGTACCTAGTTGCTTTGTTTTCTCCTCGGTATTACCTTTTTATAAGGGTTGTGAGCTTTAAATTTTGAGTGTTTTTATATTGGAGGGTGTTGATTGTTCTTTTCCATGTATAAAGCACTTTTAAGCATTTCCTTTAGGGCAGGTCTAATGGTGGCAAATGCCTTTAGTGTTTGCTTGTCTGGGAAAGACTTTATTTCTTCTTCATTTATGAAACTTAGTTTTGCAGGATACACCAAATTCTTGGCTGGCAGTTATTCTGTTTAAGAAGACTAAAAATGGGACACCAATCCCTTCTGGCTTGGCAGGTCTCTGCTGAGAGGTCTGCTGTTAGTCTGATGGGCTTTCCTTTGTAAGTAACTTATTGTTTTCATCTCACGGCTTGTAGAATTTTCTCCCTCACTCTGACTTTGGTCAGGCTGATGACTGTATGTCTTGGTGATAATGTCTTCTTTGCTATGAATCTTCCAGATGTTCAATGTTCATTTTGTGTCTGAAAATCTAAAACTCTGGTAATATCAGGGAAGTTTTCCTCTATTGTTCTCTAAAATAAGTTTTCCATGCTTATTGCTTTTTCTTTTTCTCTCTCAGGGATATCTATAATTCTTACAGCATTTTGCTTTGCATAATCACATTTTTCTCTCAGTGAATGTTGATTCTTCTTTGTTCTTTTTTCTGCATTTTTTAATTGGCTGGGTTGTTTCAAAATCCTTGTCTTCAAGCTCTGAAATTCATTTTTCTGCTTGGTCTAGTCTGTTGTTACAACTTTCTGATGTATTTTGAAATTCCCTACATGACTCTTCCATTTCTTTAAGTTCCATTTTCTCTTTTCTGATGTTATTTATCTCTTTAGTGAATTTTTCATTCATTTCCTGAATTTTTTTTTGTTTCTTTGAGATTGTTTTCTACCACCTCCTCAATTCCATTCATCTTTCTTGCTATCCAAAATCTGAATTCCATACCAGTCATTTCAACAATTTCCTTTCAGTTGGATTTTATTCCCAGACAGCTATTGTGATATTTTGGGGGTGTTGAGGCAGCCTGTTTTTTCATGTTGCTGGAGTTTTTATGCTGGTGCCTTCTCATCTGGTGTACTTCTCTTAGCTCAAACCAGGTAGCAGATATGATACACCTGTTCTCCTCTGCTGCTCAGTAAAGACAGGGGTGGGTCCCTGGATGGAGTGCTTGTGTCCTACTCCAGAAGCTTAACTCAGCAGGAGAGGGGAGGATGCACTGTGAGCCTTTAATGCTGCTGCTCGGCTGCATCTCCTCTGTTCCCCTGTGGTTGTCACTGGGCCACTGTGGCAATGCTGGTCCCTGGTGCCAAGTGCTCACCTGAGGTGTAGCTGGCTGGTAGGATGGAGTGTGTGCATGGGATGGAGGAGGTCTGCTGGGCATGGCACACATGCATGCAGGCCTGGACAGCTGAGGTGCTAGGTGCATGGGTTGTGAGAGGTCCACACAAGGTGCGGTGCAGGATATAGAAGGTGCTCAAGGATTAGCAAGACTGAAGACCCACAGGGTGTGATGCAGAGTGGCCCCCAGTATGGAGCAGGTCAGGAGGTTATAGCTCGTGTATGGGGTGGGGCAAAATCCCTGGACAGAGTAGACAGTGGGCAGGGCATTTGCTTGGGATGGAGCAGGTCTGCTGGGTGCAGTGCTCATGTGCATGGATGGACCTGGGTAGCAGCAGGAGGGGAGCATGGGCAGGCTAGGGTGTGCAGGAGGGTCCTAATGCCCTTGATCTCCTACTCTGGCCAGGGCTTCTCAGTGGTGGTGGCATTGGGAGTGCATGTCACCTGCATATGGGGCACACATGAGCGTCAGCATTCCCCACTCCCTCCCCACCTGGCAGGGACCAGGGGGAGGCTGTAGTCACTGACCTGACCCCTGGGAAAAGGTAGCTTTCCAGGGGTGGAATGTTACAATGATGCCAGCCGCAGTGCCCAGGGCTTGCAAGCCAGCCATCCCTTCCGTCCAGAGCAGCACAGCTGCACGGCCTCCAGTCAGGCCTCTGTGTCAGTCTGGAGGCTCCCACAGTGGAGAGGCCCTCCCGCCACTTGGTTGCAGTGTCCTCAGGGGAAATGTGGAGCCCGGATTCTCTCCTCTGTCCTTTCCCACATGTGGGCGCCTTCCCTGAGTACCTCCGGTCATGCTGAGCAGCTCCTCCCACTCTGCCTTCTGCACTTCACTCCCAGGGCTCTCGCTCACACGATCGATCCAAAGGTGGGTATCTAATGGCCACTTTCCATCCCTGCCTTTAGAGCAGTACTGTGCAGGGGCTTCCAGTCCTCCATCTTGGCCTCTTTTCGTAGTTTAACATTTTCTAGTAGCCACATTAACAGAAATAAATCAAAAAGAGTGAAATTTATTTCAATAACATATTTTAACATAATATATCTAAAACATCATCTCAACGTATACTCTATATAAAATTATTAATGATATATTTACACTACTTTTCCACACAAAATCTTCCAAATTTAGTGAGTATTTATACCTACAACACATCACAATTTGGATATATATTTGTTATTGGAAACACCTTATTTGAGATTAGATTTCATAAAGTTTGTAGTTGATGTAGCTTATTAACATACTCAAATTCCAAACACATTTAAACATTTTCCAACAACTACATTAATGTTCGAATGTTAAAATTAAATTAATTAGAATTAAATACAACTGACTATTCAATTCCTCAGTGAGCCACATTTAGAACATTCAGCAATTACATGTGGCTAGTGGATGCTCTATTGGAGAGCTCGGGCCAAGAGAATTTAACCATTTTTCCAAGTGTCTTTTAACCATAAGTTGTCATTCCAGAACTTGAGCCCAAGACATAGTACCCAAGAGTCCACATCACATTGAGTATCTGATGGCTGATGCCATCCTTCTACCCTTAGCTCCAGGAATTTCTCTCCTTTCTAACTGTCTCTGAATTGGTGGTTCTTTTCCTCTCCCTAAAGACATTTGCACAAGCTCCCATTTTCCTACAATACTCTTCCTTGGCTTACTATTTGAATGTCTTTCTTCTTTTTTGAGACAGAGTCTCTCTCTTTTACCCCGAGTGGAGTACAGTGTCACAATTGTGGCTCACAGCAACCTCAACCTTCTGGGCTCAAGTGATCCTCCTGCCTCAGCCTCCTGAGCAGCTGGGACTACAGGTGCACATAGTGACACCTGGCTGATTATTTCTAGTTTTAGTAGAGAGGGGAATCTCACTCTTGCTCAGACTGGTCTGGAAGTCCTAAGCTCAAGTGATCCTCCTGCCTCAGCCTCCCAGAGTGCTAGGATTACAGGTGTGAGCGACCGCATCCCGCCGAGTGGTTTTTATTGACACTGCAGCTTCACTGGCACCTGGCCACAGTGGTGTCCCTGTCCTCCTGAACAAAGGTGGACTCCCTGTGCTTTCTGACACAGTCCATGGAGGCATGGCACCTGTCTGATCATGCAATTACAAATGCATGTTCTTTTTAAAATGGTTTAGTGTTCTCTTCCACCGGGTGTATGCTATCTAAGGGCAGAGAGCTAGTACTTAGAACAGTACTTGGCATCTCATAAGCAATTGGTAAATATTTTGAATGATAATGTACCTTTTAGACATCCAAGGAGATGTAAAATATAATCAATCTCTGACTCCATGGAAGTCAAGTTTAGAGGGGACAGCTGGGCTGGCTGTGTACATTTAAGGGCCATTGATGTATGTGGTAGTGAAGTCACCCAGGACAGCTTCTCAGAGGAAGTTCTCATACAGTTGATGTGCAGACCTTGCAATGATTAGGAGGGAAATTAGAAGTTAAACTGGGTGTAAAAGAGAGCTGTCATACCTCATTTAGTGACAGCTAGCAACACCTACCTAAAAATACCAATTTGAGGGATGAAAATGGAATCAAATTGAGTGAGGTTCAGAGTCTGCATTTTCCTAAATCCATCTCTGGGATTCAACACAGAGGGTGGTCTGGTGTCTGGTGCTGCCAACCAAAGCTTTGCAACTTCTACCTGGATGTCCCCAGGCTGAGAGCAACTCTTTCCTAAGGTGAACCAGCAGAGCTGACATTGCTCAAATTCTGACTCAGGTCTGAAAGGACAGGCATCTTCCATCGATGCTGTAGGAACCTGTCTGGTCCACTGTCCCTTTGAATTCCCCAGATGTGCAAGAAGGGCTCTCTTAACCTCACCTGAGGTTTCCTTTCCTCCCCAGGCATGAGGAAAGATCCTGATTCTCCAGGTAAACTGCTTATTGTGTCACCACTGAGTCAGCCTAGCTTTGATTGTTCCCTTGGTTCCAGAAAGCTGGGCTTCTGCTGTTGATTAGGGCCACCCACAACCTTTCTTGTATTACATTTCCTACATTTGGGTCCAAGGCCATATTCTCTTTACTGCATTATCTCCCTGCCTGATATCCCCAAATCCATCTCTGCACCTGAGTGTTATTCCTGAGCCTCCATATCCGTGTTGGTCCGGGTTCCTGCTCCCTCCTTTTCTCAGATACATGTTCCCTGGTGACTTCTTGCTCTAATCTGCAAGGTTGAAAATTTTAATCTGCATACAAAATTCCATGAAGTACCTCTAAAACATGGAAAAATAATAATTTCAACTACAATACATATTCATGCTACAGAAGGGCCTGGGCAAGAATGCACAGGGCAGGGGTTTGCTCCCCTCCCGGCAGATGTCTCCAGCACCTCGGACAGCTCCTCAGCCAGCACGTCAGACAGCTCCCATGGTACGCGCCGGCCCGGGGACTTCGCGACGGGAATGAGAAATTCAGATTCATCACTATGTACAGTGCCCATATGTCCCAGATTGTCTGGGACAGACCTGGTATCGAATATTCTGTCCCATTTTCAGAGCATGTTTCAGACCATATGTCCACATTTATGTTTAAGGAAATACAGTATTCATTTCTTTAACAAGAAAGTAGGCCCGAGTCTTGAAGCACCACTCCTGAATCTAAATTGTCCCTTCCTGCCCCCGCTAAAGATCAAAGGCAAATGCTCAGCCTTTCCTGGGGCCAACGCGGACAGCAGCGTCCCCGGGAACCGGAACCGGGTGGTGCAGAGGCCGGATGCAGGCAGTGAGCCAGCCAGGATTGGAAACCAGCAGCGGCTGTGCCCTGCTACCCTGGGAGCCGGACCGGCATAACTCCAATCCCTGTCTCCATCTCCTGATTATGTTTTTCATGATTCATATAATCAACTCTGAAATTTTGCTCAATTTGTAGCAAAGTAGACATGTTCAATCTCTTTTTAAGCAGAATTATCAGTGTCTCCTACAAATTGATATATTTTCTCAATCTTATTCTGCTTTTTGAAATGGTTTATACACATGCGTGTACACAGCTGCACAGTAACACAAATAAAGGATAGGAAATGACTAACTGGGCTTCACCCTGGTTTATTACATACCGTATTTTATGCTGTTCTCCATAAGGAGCCACTTCCTTACAGGAAGAAACCATTCTTTAGAAATGCTACAAATGACACAGCATAGCAGTATATGCTATCATTCCATAAGTTTGCCTCTGAATTCTGAAGGTCAAAATTTAACACCGTGAGATAGTTATGTCACTTACCAAAGGTCCCAAAATGCCACTGGGACACATTGACCACCTAGAAAATATGTATTCATATAAAAACAAAAATACCACGCCATTATTAGATTATCATTCAATTATTTCAAAACAAGATTTATAACCTGGTTCAAATGATGTGTTATAATTTGATAAATTTATATCTGTATTTATTGAACAGTTTCTTATTAAGGTTGAAAATCTGATAATCTAATTATAATATCTAATTACAGAATGAAATAAATCACTAAAACCATTTTAATGAGCCTTAAATGCTGATTAATATTCAGACAGGAAGCTGGGATTTTGACATTCCAGTCATGCAGTGACAGTGCAGAGGCACCTAAGCACGCAGGGCGCGCTGTCGCTGTGAGTTTGAAACTCCCCACACCTCCCGCATTGTTCAGCGAGAGCTGTATCCTCGGAAGCTTTTGTTAATCACGGTCTAGATCCATCACAGAAATGCTATTAATGCCACTCACCATGTGGAAATTCTTAGAGAGATAATTTTGCTCCAACCAGATAAGGAGGGAAACCTAGAGAAGTGCTATGAAAAAGCAGTGACTTTGTTTCAGAAAGGGGAAAGAATAAAGGTTCACGGTGAGGTAGGTGACCTGGCAACAGGCGCATCAATGTGGTGACAACCCTCCAGCGGCGTGCGCTCCCTGACGCCCTCTCTGATGGGCAGAGGGAGCCGCCAGATGTGGACCAGACTGCCAGGTGCGAATCCCACTCCACCTCCCAGCACAAACACTAGGACACTGGCTCCTCGTCCTTGTCCTCCCAGCCTCTGCGTGAAGCAGGGTGATGGGATCATGCAAGGTTTGTATGAGGACCAGGTGGATCAATATCTGTAAGTCACTTACACTGGTGCAGGGCACTTGCTCAGAATTTGTCAAACATTTAGCTCCTGCCATTCTCCTAATGCATGGGAGCCACATTCCATCCATCCACCTTGTCATGAGGACGGCCTTGTCCTCTGCTGTGTTGCAGACTCACGTGGGAGAAGCCCAGGCACCCAGCCCAGCGATGGTTGCTATGGAAGAGCAGGAAACGGCAGTGGGAAAAGTACCAAACAACAACAAAAAATGACCTCCTCATATATGAGTGAGTGATGGGACTGGAAGGAGAGAGGCTGAGGGGACCCGCGCGCTTAATGAAAACAGAAAACCCGGAGCGGCGTCGGCACCGTGTTTCTCCAGGCGACTGATACTAACGCTGTCAAAGGCATCGTTACTGTGACATTGATCCGTAAGGAAAGAGTTGGTGAATATTTCCTGAGCTTGTCAAGAACTTGAGAAAAGTAGCTTCTTTTTGAACATATCAAATCCTGGATTTAGGTCATGCCTGGCAGCAGCCACAGAATGACTCCTTCCTTCTCCATCGTCTCTGTGCTCGTTGGCAGTTTCCACAGCTGACCTTCAAACAGCAGATTGCAAAGGGGACTGTCACTGTACCACTGCCACCTGCTCCAAGTCGGGGTGTCACAGCCACATGGCTGATCCAGATGACATTTTAGGATCCTATGGAAAAAGTCTAGCACCAAGACAAGACAATCCTCTCAAAGACTATAATATTACTCTTACCTGGATGTGGTTTGTTTACAACGTACAATTTAAGTAAGTGAATAGTGAAGAGTTTCCGGGAGCTGTGTTTTGTTCTCAGAATCCCAACTGGAAAAACAAATGCCATGGCAGGTCGGCAGGTGCATGACCCGAAGCTGATCCTTGCACGGTCTTGGACACATCTCTTTATGCTGCTGAAACTTAATTAAAAAAAAAAAAAAAGACAAGATGGGCCATAAACGTTTTTTCCGATCCTCCTGTTCTACTTGCTTCCTCTCTGTATTACAGAATGTCCAGGGAACTTGGTATTAAACAAAATGAGAATGCGTCAGGGAAGTTACACTCCCAAGGTCACGGAGGTTGAGTGACACTAACCCTACGGGGAGCTGACCCCACTTCCCTTCTGAGGGGGCTCTGAGGGACTTGCTATTTCGCTCTTTCCTGGTTTCCTCTTTTCCCTTCTGGATCGCATGCTCTTTGAGAGTCCCTTCCCCTCTGTGTCCCCTCCCCACCCCTTGCCAATTGGTTACCCGTATTTCTTCTGAGTTCTAGTATTTTCTCACAGTTCATATACATCATGGGCAATTTCATTTACCCGTAGCTTCACCCACCACTTACAGGGCTGCAAATCTCGATTTTTTTTTCATCAAAGATTTCTATATTAAAATTTTAGACTCACATCTTAGCTGCCTAAAATAAAAATAGAACTTCACCTGGATCTATACCATATGCATTAAGATGAGTGCTCTATGTTAGCAGGTACTTTCCTGTCCCAACTCTCCTATATGAAGAGGGAAATATCACTGTCTAAATTGTCACTAAAAGCCCAGGGTGGGGAACCTGCAGCCTTGGGGCCACGTGTGGGCTTCTGGCTGGATTCAGACAAAAGACCTGAGTGTGGCCTTTGGTCTGAATCCAAATTTTTCAGAACTGACTTGTCATGAAGTTTGGATTCTGTTGAGGGGCTATGTTTGGGGATGTGGAGGGTGACATGTGGCTTCAGGGCTGCAGGGTCCCCACCCCACTTGAATACTGCTGGGGCTTTACCGTGTCCCACCTGACTGCTGTGACACTCTACCAGGTGAGCTCCTGTCCCCAGTCTGTCTTGGTCCCAATTCATCCTCCACTGAGGCTCAAAGTGACCTTTTAAAATGCTTATTTGATCATGTAACTTCAAATCCCTCAGCCTTTCCCAGCTACCTTCTCGAAGAGAGCAAACTCCGCACAGAGGATGCTCCCTGACCCGGCCGGCGTGTATGATTCCTGACCTTCCTGCCACCATCCCGGCATGCAGCCAGCTCCGGCGAGGCCAGGCGGCTGGGGCTTCCATAACCAGCGATGTTCTTCTAGCTCACTCTGTGTGCACACGGCGTCTCTCTGCCTGGATCCTCCCCTGCCCCCCAGGATCCTGTGAGCCTGCGTCGTGACATCCTGCTCGACTCGTCCACCGTTTTCTCATTGTTTCCCCACCCAGCAGCACACGTTGGTTCATCCCCGCACAGGGCCGACTCCCGGTGCCCAGTAAGTGCTTACTGAGCAACAGGACAAACAGAATGCCTGCTAGAGTAAGGCGCATTTTATTCATCAAAACAGATTTATCGAGCATTTATTATGTGTCAGACGCTGTTCGAGGTACACAGATGTACTGGTGATGGAAGCAAAGATTCCTGTCCTCGTGAAGGTCACCTGGTGTGAGGAAGGATGATAAACACTGAGTCAGTAAATAAGTTGTCACACCGAGTGTTTGAAGGTGACAACTGCCGTGGAGGGAGATGAGCCAGGCGGGGCAGAAGGGGCTAAGTGCCAGAGGGAGGCTGCCAATGTCACCACAGGGTTCGGGTTGGCCTCATGTATAAGGCAATGTCCTCAAAGGCTGGGAAGGGGAGGGCAGGTCGGTGGGAAGGGCGCAGCGGGGGCCTGCGGCAGGGGAGACGGCCACGCAAGCACAGGGGCTGAGGCGTGGCTCAGGGGACCCACAGGGACAGCTGCCTGCAAGATGCCGGTGGAAACCATACAGAGCTGCGCAGTTACATCGGTATGTCTGACACGGCATGTACCGGTCAGTCACTTAGACAGAGTCTGGGCTTCAGAAGAAAAACGATAACAACAATGCATTCAGTAAACAGAGAGGGGAAAACGTTAATTTACAAGTGGTCCAAAAATCATAAATTAAAAGGAGGGATCGGTTTTGAGCTGGAAACAGACAACCTAAAATTTACATAATACCCAGTGCTGGCAAACTATTTAGAGAACTAAATTATGGCATAGCTATCAGATTAAATGCTTTTAAACAATTACAAATCATGCTGCAAAAGAATAAGCAGTGCTGTAAGAATGTGCTCACTATACAATGCTAAATGACTAAAGAAGACTGCTCAATAATATACACAAGTTCCAATTTTAAGTTTAAATTGCACAAATATGAGTTATAATACTTGGAAAAATGAACACAGTGCAGTGGGCAGACATTAGTCTCTCTATTCTTTGTTGTACTTTTCCAGACTTTACAAATTTTCTAAAATGAACACATACAATTTTAATATCAAAGACAACAATGCTATTGAAAAAGAACAGAGGAGGTTCTGAAACAGAATTCAACATATATTTTTAAAAACTTAAGGGCCAGGTGTGGCAACTCACGCCTGTAATCCTAGCGCCCTGGGAGGCTGAGGTGGGAGGATGGCATGAGATCAGGAGTTTAAGACCAGCCTAAGCAAGAGCGAGATCCCGTCTCTACTAAAAAAATAGAAAGAAATTAGCTGGACAACTTAATATATATATATACATATATATATATTTAGGCATGGTGGCGCATGCCTGTAGTCCCAGCTACTCAGGAGGCTGGGGCAGGAGGATTGCTTGAACCCAGGAGTTTGAGGTTGCTGTGAGCTGTGATGACACCACAGCACTCTAGCCAGGGCAACAACACAAGACCCTATCTCAAAAAAATAGTAATAATGCATAAATAAAAATAAATAATAAAAAATCTTAATAGAAAGATTGACATATTATTGGCCAAGCAAAACATTTTTCAATAATTCTTGCTGGTAAAATTGAAGTTATTTGAAATAAAACTAACAAACAAAATATAGGTCCTAAACATATTCACTAAAACACATTCTAGTTGTAAAATCATACACAAAAATACTTAAATAAAAAATAATGTTTAAAACACTAAGTTGTCCTTTGGTTAACAATGACAGATTGACCACATGTATTTACGTATTCTTCTTCCTATAGTAGTGGGAAATTTAAAAAAATTTTTTAAATCAGTAGCAACAAAAATGATGAAAAATGTGGATGCAGACATTAGAATTCATTTATCAGGGAGGATGAAGCTACAGGTAAAATATCTGCACAGGGTGATATCAAAGCGAAGCAAGCAAGTCGTCTGAAGCTCTCAGGAATTGCTGACGTCAGGAACAGCGAGGGGAGGAGGTGACGTGCAAAGATGAAACAGGTGCATCATGTGGACATCGGAGTGTGGGGAAGCCACCTTCCTCCGAACATTTCCCGAATGTGTGTGTTCAGGATAACGCTAATCAGCCGCCTGGGAATCCCCATGCACTTCTAGAAAATAAAATGTAGGTTTAGTTTATAGCATAAGGAAGTAAAATGGGAGCAGGGCTGAGAAAAGGGTGGTCTCTTAAGTATCATTTTAAAGACAACCTGTAGGGCAATTAGCTATTCAGCTCCTAGAATATATGCTCCCAGGCACATTACCCAAGTGAGAGATTGGAGGATTACTCTCTGGAGAAACCGAACAGCTCCAATTTCACCCCCATGCATTCAGGGTCCTAAATAGACTGCCTCCTCCCAGATCAGTCCGCAACCATGCTGGACAGTCCGCAAGTCCTACCCACACTGTCTGCACTTACAGTCAGCTCGTGACTACACTGTTCACTGAACAGTTTCAACACAAAAGGAAAAAGGTGCAATTAGAAAAATGAAATGATTGGGTACATAGGAAGTAGACATAATTCAAGAAGGAAAAAAAATTAAAAACTCCAAACCTTGGAGTGATAAGAAGACACCGTATCTATATAATAAGAGCAGGATACTATGAAAAGAGATTAATCAGAAGATAAGAAAAAAACATTAAAATTAGGAATATGAAAAGTCAAATTAAGTATCTATTCTACATCTATGTCTATCAACAGGGAAAGTACAAAAGGATTTAATAAATACTTCCATAGAGACAGAGATAGAAACATTCGATTCCACACAAGAATCAAGAATTAGAGAGACATTGGCCTTTTTAAGGAAGGTAATTTATGCTAGATATCAACAACATCTCACCTTCAAATTTTGAAGAAAACAAATTTCCATATAGAATTTTATACCTAGGAATGCTGTCAAATGACTGTGGAAATAGAATAATAAAAGAATTTTCATAAATTCAAGGATTCAGAAAATTTGACCGTCGTGTCTTCTTCCTCAGGAAGATCGTGGAGAATAAGCTCCAGGGAAAGTGGCAGTGAGCCCAGAGAGGCAGGGCGCAGCCGCGGGAGACCCTCACCCTAACGCAGGGCAGCAGTGGACTAAGTTCCCGCGTGACAGCCAGGCAGCAGGTCTAGGCAAACACAGCACGAGCTGGGAAAGAATACAAGCTCCGGAAAGCAGGTATTTCAGCACTGGAGTGAGTATTTGCTGTAACAGGTCATTGGGGGTAAAGCAATCGCAAGTACGGCATAACTGCTGAGTCAGTGGGGGGAAGACCACAAAAAATATGTAGAGGAAGTGATGTGAGCGCAGGCTGCTACTGCTGTGGCCATGAACAACATTTATGCAATAACATTATGAGTTGAATTGTGTTGTCTCAAAAGGTATGTTAAAATCCGAACCCTGAAAATACATCAGAGCGTGACCGCAGTTGGGAAGGGGCTCTTCAGAGGCGTACTCATGCTAAGTCGAGGTCGTGAGGGTGAGTGGTGTCTTAGAGAACGAGCGGACAGACAGAGGCACAGAGAGGATCTCCTGCGACGGTGAAGGCGGTGATTGGAGCCATGCACCTGTAACCTGAGAGACACCGAAGGTGCCGGCAGTTCACTGGATCCTAGGAAGAGGCCAAGAAGGAGCCCCCTAGAAATTCTAGAAAGACCTTGGTCCTGTTGACACCTTGATGTTGGACCTCTAGCCTCCAGAATTAGGAGTTAATATGTTTCTGTTGCTTTAAGCAACCCAGTTTGTGGTTCGTTTTCATAGCAGAATCAGAAAAACGAATACACAATGCAATCAGTATTTTTAAATTTAAATAAAAGTTAGGATATAACCATGTTGGTAGAGAGACTTGGAGATATAGAACTGCTACATCCTTATCAATTATAAAATAAATTTTATAGCTTATGAGTAAATTTGATAAATTAAGCAGTGTAATTATATGAAATCAATATTTATTAAGGACCTTTATAATATCTACTATTAATATATAGAGCGAGACAAACATCAGAGTGACAGTAAGTTTAATTTCATACTTAATATGAAATCGACAATATACTGGGCAGTGCTCTAAAGGTTTTATACATATTAATCCATTTATTTATCTAATAATTCTATGAGCTGTTTTTATTAACATCATTTCCATTTTTCACATGGGAAACAGAGAGAAAGGTTAAAAAACTAAGTAATTCCACGTCTGAGTAGAACGTGGTATTTGTCCTTCTGTGTCTGGCTTGTTCAACGTAACATAACGTCTTCCAGACTCATCCACGTTGCCACGAATGACAGGATTCCGTTCTTTTTTATGACTGGATGATATTCCATTGTGTGTATAAACTACATTTTCATCATCTGCTCGTCCGTGATGGACACTGGGTTTATTCCACGTCTTGGCTGTTGTGACTGGTGCTGCAGTGACCACGGGAGGGCAGCTGTCCCTTCAACACGCTGATTCCATCTCCTTCGAGCACACACCCAGCGAGGGGTTGCTGGGTCACAGGGCACGTGGCAGAACTTGGATTCAACCAAGCTCTCCAGGCTCGGAGTCCATGGCGGTGACCACGACAGCAGAGCCACTGAGACAATCGGTGAGGACACGTGGCTGCACCTTGGAAATGAGTTGCCTCCGACAGTCTGTAAAATGCGGGTCAGTCGGAAACTCCCATATGTGAATGGTTGCACAGCTACTCTAGGAAACTGTTGGCGTGATCTATTAAATTCTATTATATGTATGTATGTGTGTATATATATATTTATATATATTTACATGTGTGTGTATAAAGTGGCTCTACATGGGCACCAAAAATAAGAAAAGTAGAATGCAGAAATGTATCTGTGGATATCATATAATGAAAAACTACACAGCAAATAAAATAAGCTACCATCGTGTTGGTGTAGTTTGAAAACACCTTAAAAACCAGTACTGTCTACCTTAGACTGCACTCGCATGCTCAGTGATACCACTTCCTGACAGACATGGGGACACATGTCCGTGAAACGGAAGGGTAAGAATGCTGATAGGACTACATGCTTTAAGCCACAACAGAATTCTACTAAATTCCCTTCCATCTAAGATAGAATATAAAACAGACACACCGATTGTAGCACAGTCACGCTACAGAGTATCATGCCATGGAGATACACGGCAGCAGGGATGAACTCACAGGCACACGCTTAGCACATGAGGCCAGGCGAAAAGAATAGATGCTGTGTGATTATATATGTGCACACGCACACATTCACACACACACACACACACACATAAAGAAATGTCATCTATGATTTCAGAGCAGTGGTTACCTTGCAGGAGAAGGGAAGCCACAGAAGAAAGGCGGATGAGGTGGGGGATTCGGGTGAACTGATAATGTCTATTTCTGGACCTTGGTGGTAGCTTAGTGGGTGTAACCACTAACATATTATTCCTTGGACTGTGTACTTATGATTTGTGTACTTTTTCACACATATGTTAAACTGCAGCCTGACAATAGTATGGTTAACAAACACCACTTCTCTGTCATCTGAAAATATAGAGTTTTATGCCATATGGAGATACAGGTCCATTTGTAAACAGCAAAACCTCTCAAAACAAACCCCCCTGGTAAGGACGGAGAATGCTTTTGAAGATGAGGTGAACACTGCAGTCTGCCTCTGCCACTCCACTTCTGCATCACCTCAGTCAGCGATAAATCTCGTCCGCGTCCTCCTCTGTAATCTGGGGAGGGCGACATCTCACCGCGGTTCTGCCGGTACCCAATACCCAACGAGCGGCGTGCCGTGCCCAGCCAGAGCGGACGCAGCGCAGGAGCTCACGGGAGCTGCCCTTCCTCTCCAGGCGCCCTGCACGCCCGGCCACCTCCCCCAAGCTGCGCCCCTCTTTCTTTGCAATCGCTGCACGTCATTCGTTGACTTGTGCTATTCTTTATTGGAATTTGATTTTCAAATTATTTCCTTAAACTCTTCACTTTCTTTTTCCAACTGAATTAGCTAGAAATTTGGAAGCTAGAAATTAGCTAGAATCTGGAAGCTAGAAATTTCTCTACTCCCATGAGTACAAGTTCCTTCTCTGTAAAATGAAATTAATAGTAGCGTTCTTTCTATATTATGCTTCTTAAGTGTGATACGTCCCGAAAGTATAGAGAATTATTAGTGTACTTTCTTTATACTTTCGACTACCCCGGCCAAGTGCGCGTACCCAGCCCCGTCTGGTCCGGCCGGCCTGCTCCTCTGTCATCCTTGCCGCCTGCTCCTTTGCCTTTTCTTCTTTGCCACTCCTCCTTTCTGTCCCGCCCAGTGTCCTCCAAGGCGACCCTCTGACAACTGCTGCTTATGCTGAGCATTCACAAACAGTGAGCAACTGGCACGATTCTTTTTCTTTCAAAATCTTAGACCTGAATCTTTCTGGTTCATTCCACCTTGTTCTCTGCTTCTGTTTCTCCTAATTTCCTGGACTCCTTGTCTTTTTCTTTATGTCTGATGTCCTTCCTCTTGCCCCTTGTTTTGGAAATCCAAATATTCAGCTCCTCTGGTATGCACTAGGTTTATTCTTGTCTTGATTGTGCGTAATTCTCCACGTGACGAGGGAAAACCGCCTCTCAGGGCCAACCTTCTAAGAACGTGAAGGTGAGTTCTGATGAACTTTTTTTTTTTTTTTTTTTGCTTGGAGAATGTGGGAGATGGAAATACAAATGGCATGGGTTGGGGAAAAGGTAGTTCCAGGAACCTGAGGGAAGGTGTGAATTACTTACGGTTCTCGGTCAGGGGTGACTGTAATGAATACCCCCAGGGGGTTTTGCAATGTCTGCATTACTTGTGACAAATGTTGGGATGGCAAACACCCTGCACTGCACAGAGGGCCCCTCACAGGGAGAATCACCTGGCTCCAAATGTCAATGGTGCTAACTTTTAGACCAGAGGATTGCGGGAGCTGGGGAGGAGAGAGCAAGGAGAGGGTGAGATTTCAGGAAAAGTAAAAACAGGTGACTGGGCAGGTCCTCATGGGCTTTGGCCACTCAAGGGAAGAGGCGGATGGCAGCAGCTGCCACACAGGATGCAGCAGGACAGACGGCTCTGACCGGAGTCTGGTCTGGAAAGATCTTTCACACCATTCAACCGTACTTTTCTGCCGATTCACTGGTTAAGACACATGACTTTTCAAGTTTTTGGAAGTCAAATTTGAGTTTCTTTTGGCTGTGACACCACACTGAGATAGATTTAACAGATGACCAAGAAGGCCCCATCCATGGGGCCACCTACACTACTCCCGTCTTCCTTCCCTCTGGGCCTGTCTTAGCCCTGGAACAGGGGACGGAGACCCGAGACCTGCATGAGCCCCAGGGACGTGGCCAGCGATTCTGACGGACACGTGCCGGCCCCCTGCAGAAGGTCCAGGCCTTCCGCTCCCATACTTCTTGGATCCCATAGCGACACCCCAGTAACTTCACCTCTTTAGTGGCCTCCAGACTTAAGAGGTTTCTGCCCTGTGCACTTGAACTCATTTACCCATGTCGTGAGACTGTTTATGTTGATCCTAATGGTGGCAGCTAAGCTGTTTGCAATCTTGTCAGAAGAAAGCAGGCTCAATTCCGGCAGCTGAAATTTCATGTTTAATGCAGGCATAGTACGGAAAACAACTGCCGCAATCAGAAAAGGCCCCGGGGGATGTGTGTGAAGAGGGGTTTCGATAGCAGGCACACACGCCGACAGAGACGCTAACCCAGGGATGAAATTACCCTTATTACAAAGCTCCAGTTTGTTACGGTTCTCGCATTGTTCTCCCCAAGGCTTATGTTGTCCTTAGTTTTAAGGGTCAGAAAAAGCGTAAATCAAAGTTAAACTTCCAGGTAAGAAGGAAATACGTTTAAAATAGCACATCGGTATTTATTGTTTTGGGACAAAAGAGAGATGCGTGTAAGTGGAGAGCTGGAACGGTTACTGCTGTCCATCCCCCTACCTTCCCTCCCTCCTCCTCTCATGCTGGGGAGCCCTGCAAGGTGTGTGTCCCCCTCCGTGACTCAGCCGCCTGCGGAGCTCCCCAGCCCTGGCCAGTGGTGGGTTGGTGGTGGGTTTAGGCTTGAGCACCTGGCACAATCCTGGCCAGTCACGTTTTAAAGGAAGCTGATGGATGTTTCAAGAACTGAAAGGAAAGCTAGGAGCCTGCAAAAGGCCACGTGGAGGGGTAGAAGACCAGCTTCTCAACGGTATTTTGAAACATTAATGTAACCATCCCACTTCTGGATTTGTGGGAGTACTGTTTACGTCGCTTTGAGTGAGCGTGTACATTCCCCTGCTTTAAGAAACATTGTACTAATAAAATAACTTTGCATTTGCCACATAAGGTACACCGTCATCTCTTCCAAAAGAAATACTAGGTTTAGCAACTGTATATTAGTGAGTCACAAAGAATGGTAAGCTGTCACTGTTTGTACATGGGAAGGAACATTCCATTGGGTTCCGGCTCTGCCGTTCACTGTCTGTGTGTCCTTGGAACTGAGCTTTAGTGCTATTAAGTTTATGAGGTGCTGGTGTTACTCTATACACATAACATGAGTATTATTATTCGTTAATTTGACACTTCATTTCAAAGTATCCTAAGCAGAGTTCATATAGTGTTAGTTTCTAGCCTCAGAACAAGTGCACAAAATTGTCATTATCAATAAAATTATCTCATTGCTAATATTAGTCTTCATTGCTCCTAATATTCTATATGAACCCTACACATATTTTTACATGTAATGTGGTATTTATAGGTCAACAGGCATTTAGAGGTCTCCTTTAAACTTCATCTTTAATAAATGATTCAGAACCAAATTATATACTCTATTGTGTGTGCCAGCATGACTCGTAGATTATAAGAGTTGGCAAAATGAGAGAATTATAATCAGTCGTTGGATTTAACATTTATTAACTTCATGTCTACTACTACTTTAGTTACTATTGACATTTCATGTTTGTATAGTGTTTTGGAAATTATAAAGTAATCTTACATTCACTTTTTAAATTTTAATCAGATTAATATATACCCTGCACGGTGCCAGATGCTGAGGGAATTTAAGAAAAATACAAAACTGGCTTGGCTGCCTGAAATAATGCCAAACAAAAGTTTTATGGAGAAGTTTTACTCAAAGTTTTATTTATTTATTAAATATCAGTAAAGCTAGGGCATATTCCCACCTCTCTTCACATGCTAGCTTGACATTAATATGACAAAATAAAAAAAATATTTTGAGATGTGGCTTCATGACACTATTTCTTTTTCCCCCAACTTTGCTGAGGCATAATTAACAAATAAATAAATAGTATTTAAGGTGCACATGTGCTGTTTTGATATACGTATACATTGAGAAGTGATTACTGCAGCCAAGCTAGTTACCATATCCATCACCTCAGACACTTACCATTTTATTTGTGGTGAGGAGCATTTAAAATCTACTCTCTTAGCAAGTTTCAAGTGCATGATACAGAATTATTAACTGTGGTCACAGCGCTGTACATTGGCACTACTTGCAAGCCCCAAAGTAATAGTACAGGAGATGTCATTAAATTAAAGAGGATTTTTAAAATATATATATAAGCACACATTTTATTTTGTGAATTAAACATCTGTCTATCTTAATGAGTGTCATTCGTATGTAATTTTCAATCTTAAAAAATATTAATTTTCCATTGGGAACCTGAAGTTAAACCTAAAAAAACTCCAAAAGAATTCTCTGTAATACTACACAGTAGATTCCTCTTACTATAGTACAGAGAATTATTTAATTATTTCCTTACATAGTCTCATCCTTTTTACCTATGGAGAGCTAGGCAGAAGGCATGATTGATACTTTTAGCATATTGGGCATTTTTCTAAACAATCTGACATCTTTTTGTAAAAGGAGAGCAGTTCTTTGAGGAATGCTGAATCCTCATGTGGTTATGATAGCAAACAATGCACTTATTCTGATTCAGGACTTGCAGTTTCAGTAGCTAAGTGTGACACCCAAACTCAAAGTCCTCATTACAGACACAGTGATCAAGAGCGTGAGCTCTGCAATGGGACAAAATCTCAGGCTTCCTTCCTCTTGCCTCTACTGTTTTCTCTCTGTGTGAGCTTGAAAACGTGCTGGGCTTCCACAAGTCATTCTCATGTATTGAAAACAAATACTACCTATACTGTAGATGTACCAATCGTCAACAAAATAATAGCAAACTAAATCTAGAAACATGTGAAAAAGATGATACACAATGACCAAATGGGATTTATCCCAGGAATGCAAGATTAGTTTAATACGTGAAAACACATATTCTTGTGCGTATAAAGTTCTAAGAAAACCACTAAAAAGTATAATATTAAAACTAATGAAAAATTTTACCAACATTAATGAACAAAATCAATTCTAGTTTTATACACTAGTAAAGAAAAATTTAAAAATTAAAAAAGCTATTTCATTTATTAGAGCATCCAAATTAATAAAATAATTAGAAATAAATTCAGTGAAATAAATGTAACACTTTAAATGCTATAAAACAACATTGAAACAAATTAAAGAAGACCTAAATAAATGAAAATATGCCACCTGATCTTGAATCAGAAGATTTAATATCATTAAGACGACAGCATTCCCTCAAGTTATCTACAGATTCAACACAATACCTCTCATAATCCCAGCTGCTGTGTTTGCAGAAGTTGACACGGTATTCCTAAAATTCATATGAAAATTCAAAGGATCTGGAATAGTCAAAATGATCTTATAACAGAAGAACAAAGCCAAAGGATTTATATTTCCCAATTTCAAAACTTACCCAGGTACAGTCATCAGAAAGTGTGCACCGGCATAAAGACAGACACAGTGGAAGAGTTGCTAACCCACAAATAAATCCTCACACTTATTGTCAACTGATTTAGGCAGCAGTGCCAAAACAAATAAATGGGGAAGGGACAGTCTTCTCAACAAATGATACTGAGATAACTGGATATCAACCTCCAATTATATAGAAAATGTTAACTAAAAATGTAACAAAGACCTAACTATAAGAGCCAAAACTATGAAACTTTTAGAAGGTATACGTCTTTGTGACCTTGAATTAGGCGATGGTTTCACAGATGTGATGCCAGAAGCACAAAAAGAAAAAGAAAAAAATGATGGAACAGACATCTTCCATACTAAAGATGTTTTCAATTAAAAGGATTCCATTAATAAAGTGAAAGACAACCCATGAAAGAAAATATTAGCAAATCCTACATCTTATATGGGAATAATAGACAATGCCCTGGCACAGTGAAAAATCCATATATAACTTTTGACTCCCCCAAAACTCAACTACTAATACCTACTGATAACTAGAAACCTTACTGATAACATAAACAATGGATTAAAAAATAGGTAAAACTGCCTTTATTCACAGACATTATGCTGGTGTACATAAAACATCCCAAGAAGTCTACAAAACAACTACTCTAAAAAGTAATTACAGCAATGTCAGAATATAACTTAATGTTCAAAAATTTTAATAAAAAATAGACAAATGCAATAGAAAAGCACCAAGTCTTTAATCTGTATACATGAAACAGCTTAAACATATTTAAAGCAACAATTGACAGGACTAAAATGAGAAATGGACAAATCCACAAAGTGGGACTCTCTATCATTTCTGTCAGTATCTCAGAGAATGGGCAAAACTGCATTTTGAAGAAAGTCATTAATAAACGTGAACTTTGATAACACATAGAACATAACACCCAACCATGATCGTATCCTGCTTCTTTTCAAGTACACATGAAATATTCACCAAAATGGTGATGTTTATGCCCATTAAGAAAGCCTCAAGACATTTAAAGCTATTGAAACCATTTAGAGTGTGTTCTGTTACCACAATAGTAGTAAAAAGGAAAAAAAATTAAAAAGAATTAGAAAAAAGACAAATAGAAAAAGAAGTCTTAGAAACCATCATGATCTGCCATATGGAATTGTGAGATGCAGCTAATGCAGTGCTCTGAGGGACATGTATACACTAAATGCACATATTAGAAAAGAAGGAAAGGTGAAATTAATTATTTAAGTTTCTGAAAAATAAATGAAGAGCAAACTCAACCTGTGGAAAGTAGAAGAGAAATTAGCAACAAAAAAGCTGAAATCAATAAAATATGAAACAAAAGTACATTGGAGAAAATTGGAAAGTCAAAAGCTGGTCTTCGGAAAGATTAATGATAAAAAGCCTAACCTGAATGACTTAAGAAATGAGAAAAACATAAATATCAATGTCCAGAACAGGGACATCACTATAAATCCCAAATAGTTGACTGATGATAAGGTAATGTTACAAACAACATTTGTTACAAAAATGGATGATTTGAGTAAAATGTAAATATTCCTCAAATATAGGATTTACCAAATTGAGGGATGAATAAATGAACAGTTTTTCTCATTAAAAAATATTTTTTCTGAAAGAAACCTTCAAGCCCACATGAAATTAAAGGTAAATCGTTAAAAACTATTTGTGAAAAAAATAAGACAAAACATTCAAAATTCTTCAGAGAACAACAACAACAAAAAATCATTTCTCCATTAGTTTTTTAAATGAAGCTTATTTGAATTATATTTTTAAAAAAACTCGACAAAGCCATTACAAGAAAGGAATATACAAAGAAATCTCTTCTATGAATGTGATGGAAAAATTTTAAACGATCTTTCACAAATGGAGATGCAAACATTTTTAAACAAATTATTAACAAGTAAGTCTACATGTGACAGGTGAACTACAAATATTTAGAAGAACATATCTTATAAATTAGGCAAATCTTTTAAACAATACAAAAAGCACTAGTCATGAAGGAAGAAAATGATAAATTAGACCATATTAAAAATAAGAACTTTGATCATCCAAAGTTACCCTTAAAAGAAAGTGAAGAAGCAACTTCAGAATGGAAGGAAATATTGCAATATATAAATCTGACAAAGGACTTGCATTCTGTGGGTATAAAGAAATTCTAAATACCAAGCAGAAAAAGACAAACTATGCCACAGAAAAATGGGCAGAAAACTTAAACAGACATTTTACACAAGAAGATATAAGAAAATGGCCAACAGACACTCCTAATGGCAGGAAGCACATTGTTTAACTTCCGAACTGGTAGAGGAGGTTACAGTGATGAACGTTAATCAATTCTATAGAAGGTACCAGAGGAGAAAAAAGATATATGAAGAAATGGTTGGAAAAATAGAAAACAAAAATATAATCAGTAATTAGCATTAACTACCAAATCTTCCATTAAAAAAAGATTAGGGAAGTTAATTAAAAACTAATTAAAATATAGTTATGAGAAACATTTATAACTCAAGAACACAGGACTATTGAAAATAAAAATATTGAAAAATATATATATATATCATTGAAATACGAAAAAAAAGGGTGGCTATGCCAGTATTACCCAAAAGAGACCGAGGTATTTTGCATTAAGAGGTAAACAAGATAATAATAACTGAATACTCTATTACATACAAAGATATAACAACATATGTACTTTAGTATAAAGTCACACGCATCTATAGTAAAATGCATATAGAAATGCTGTTCATAAAACCCAAAAATCAGAAATAATACAATGTCCATCAAAAGTAAAAAAGCTAAATAAATGGAAGCAAAGTCACAGAGTACAGCTCTAAGCCACAGTGAGTTACAGCTGACACACAGAACATTAATAACACAGACAGAAAATGAGCAAAAGGAAACAAAGTCACAAAAGAATGGAGGGTTATTCCATTTTTTAGAAGTTCAAACCCAGGAGAAGTTATCCCTTTTTGTTTAGCAAAACATACATCATCTAGGGTTGAAAACTATAAATTCATCAAAGGGAATACTATTTACAAATATCGTTATTCATCATGGAAATGCAAATTAAAATCAACATGAGATAACCTATACACCTGCCAGGAAATCTAAAATGAGATTAAAAATATTATGTGCTGATGAGCAATTGAAATTCTCATACACTGCTGGTCAGAGTATAAATTCGTGCAACTTACTAAACTTTGGAAAATATTTCAGTAGTATTTGCTAAAACAGTGTGACAATTCCTTTCCTGGATATATATTGAACTAAAATGTATACATTTTGTTCACCAGCAGATCTATACCATCATGTTCATAACAGAAGTATTTCTAATAAGCCTCTGCTAGAAACTAACCATATGCACACCAGCAATAGGACGAAAATCTTGGAGCAGCTCCATGACGGAATACTACTCAGAACCGAGAAGGGAAAATCCGCAAGATTGAACCATACCGAGAAAGCTTACTTGTTGCTTTTGTTCCTAATGTTACATTTAAGTCCTCAATCCATTTTGAG
The DNA here is from genome assembly GCA_963574885.1 of Lepilemur ruficaudatus. Classification (NCBI taxonomy): domain Eukaryota; kingdom Metazoa; phylum Chordata; class Mammalia; order Primates; family Lepilemuridae; genus Lepilemur; species Lepilemur ruficaudatus. Next base: position 36,131 of record CAUYRT010052852.1, read on the forward strand.
TTGGGCTTTGTGCATGGTATAAGATAGGAGTTTGATTTCTTTCTCTGGCGTGTGGATATCTGGTCTGCCTGACACCAGCTGTTGAAAAGACCAGCTGTTCCCTGTTACGTATTCTTCGCACCCTGTGGGCATCGGTTGACTACACACACACGGGTTCATTTCTGTGCTCTCCATTCAGAACAAGTAATCAAAAACCCCCTGACATAAAAAAAGCCCAAGACCAGATGGATTCTACCAAATATTTAAGGAAGAATTAACACAAATCCTTCTCAGTCACCTCTAAAAAATTGAAGATGAACACTTCTTCCAAACTCATTTCACGAGGCCAATATCACCCTGATACCAAAGCTAGACACAGATACCACAAAAAAAGAAAACTACAGGTCAATATAGCTGAGAATTGCATGTGCAAAAATCCTCAACAAAACACTAGAAAACAAAATCCAGCGGCACATTAGAAGGATCACACACCATGACAAAGTAGGATTTATCCTTGAGATGCAAGGATGGTTCAGCATATGAAAAACAATTAATAAAATGTTCTGTATTAATAGGATGAAGGATAAAAACCACATAGTCATCTCAACAAATGTAGAAAAATTATTTGACAAAGTCCAACATCCTTTCCTAATGAAAAGTCTCAACAAGACAGGAATAGAGGGAAATTGCCTTAATGTAATAAAGGTCACTTTTGAAAAGTCTACAGCCAACATCATACTCAAAGTGGAAAACTGAAAATTCTTCCTTTAAGATCTGGAACCAGGCAGGGGTACCTGTTCTCACCACTTCCAATCTACATGGTATGGGGCATCCCAGCCAGAGAAATTAGGCAAGAGACAGCAATTAAAAAGCATCCACACAGAGAAGAAAGAAGTAAAATTGTCTCTGTTTGAAGATGGCTTGATCTTATAGGGAGAAAACCCTAGAGATTCCAACAAAACAAATTAGAACTAACAAGCAAATTTAGTATAGTTGCAGGATACAAAAATTTGCATATAAAAAAACAGTGCATTTCTGGACACTAACAATGAACAAGCCGAGAAGGAAATTAAGAAAGCAATCCTATTTATAGTAACATCACAATGAATGAAATACTTAGGAATGAACTTAACTAAGGAGATGAAAGGCTTGTACACTGAAAACTACAAAATGGCGATGAATTAGATTAAAGAACACATAAATAAGTAGAAAGGCATCCCATGTTCATGGACCAGAAGACTTAACATCATATTGTTTAAATATCCATACTACCCAAAGCAATCTGCAGATTCAATGCAATCCTTAACAATATCCCAATAGCATTTTTTAAATTTTTATTTATTTATTAGATCTCACTGTGTCACCCAGGCTGCAGTGCAGTACAGCGGCACAATCATAGCTCACTGCAATCTTATCTCCTGGGCTCATGTGATCCTCCTGCCTCCGCCTCCCTAGTAGCTAGGACTGTAGGTGCCACAACCACTAAGCCTGGCTAATTTTTTTATTTTTTGCAGAGATGAGGTCTTTGCTCAGGCTGGTCTTGACTCCTAGCCTCAAGTGATCCATCCGCCTGGGCCTCCTAAAGCCATGGGATTACAGGCACAAGCCAGCCCACCTAGCCCCAAGAGCATTTTTCACAGAGGTGGAAAAATAGTCTAAAATTCATGTGGAACTACAAAGGACTCCAAATAGCTACAGCAATCATGAGGAAAAAGAATCAAGTTGGAAGCATCATACGTCCTGATTTCAAGATAATTACATAACTGTAGTAATTATTACAGACAGTATGATGCTGGCATGCTTTTTTCTCTTTGATGTTATAGTCAATAAAATGTTTCTTATATATTTTTTGCCTTTTGTGAGTTATTGAGGTTTATTTCTTGCCCTATGGTCTAATATACAGTCAGATCTTGAAAACTGTGCTCAATTATTTCTTCAGCTTAATCTGTTGCTTATGATTTTGTTCTCCAATAGCATTTATTCCAAACTCATCTATAAACTGTCTTATCTTGATAATCGTGCTTCTAATTTTTCCAAGAGCTCCTTTTATTTTATTATACCTTATCATGATGTTATGCATGCAATGTGTTCTTCTGTCCTCATAAGGATATTTTTTATCCTGGAATTTCAAGGATAAGTTTCTCTACGTGTTGATTTTGTTCGACTTCTTGTGTGTTGCTAATTTCACAGAATACCTGACAATTCTCGTTTGTGTGCTGAGACTACATTGGGGCGCCCTGCAGCGCTGTCTGTGGAGTTCCTTTCTTTACCATCGCTGGATTTTTGTGTCAGAGAGGAGCAACAGAACCCACTGCAGTGAGGAGGGAGGGCTTGCTCGCAGCAGGTCTGCTGGGTGCAGGCTGAGAACATCTTTGTATTTCCGGGGATTTGGAGTAAGCGAGGAAGCAGGGAATGTGCTCAGTGTTCATCCTGATCCAGTCCCCACCTGTGTCCTTTTGCATCTCACATGATCAATAATTTCAAGAACCCTGAGGAACTCAGACAAAGGTCTTGCTTTTACACTTATCAGTAACGAAAAAAAAAAAAAACTTAAATTACCTGAGTAGCACACAAAATGTGCCAAAAAGGTCAGCATCGAAAGGTAAAATGTACTTGATTCCATTCAAAAACTTCCATATCAATGTCAGCCTCAATATTTTAATATTTCATAACATAAAGAATATGTCAGACAACATCTTATCTCTCAGATTCGGGCATGCAAAGTTCTTCTCTATGTAACTTCCAGACTTTGCATCCACATCTGCTTGACCATGGCCTCTAAGCGGAAGGCAGAGCATCGCATCTTTAGATTGTTGCTCATATAAAAAGACAAAATCTTACGTAGGCTCTGCAACCTCAGTCTGGGGTAGCGCTATTAAGGTATGAATAGTACTTAAACGCTTGGATTCGAGCACCGTTGCCGAGCAGGGCTGTGGCCAAGCGTCTCTTTCTCAGTTGACACTGACACACCCAAAAGTTGACTTTGGTGATTAAATGTTAACCCACACAGTTTCCCACATGCTACCTGCTAGAATCCCATCTTAACTGTAGCCAGCCCAGGTTGGAAACGTGGTGCCAGTGTTGGCTCTTAACATGTGTGATGTGCTTTGCTTCATCAACACCATCTAGTTAATTTGTCTTCATCAATCCATAAAATTTCAAGTTATTAGTTACTAATATTGTATAATATGTGGAAGGAAAGCACCTGCCAAAAAGTTTTATTTTTCAGGAAGACACACGCAAGGTTAGAAACGAGACCTGGGAAGGGAGAGGTGAAACACAGTTCTGGACAGGGCTCAGGGCGAGGCCCCCACGTGCTCCGTGAAGCAGAGACACTGTACTGGCTGCTAACGGGCGGGGGGCAAAGGAGGAAGGCGGGGAGCGGCCCAGGCATGTCCCAGGGCTGGCCCTGAGGTTTAGTGAATAGAGCACTCGCGTCAGACTTCCGGGGCTGCCACAACAGAGAACCTTGAGCTGGGTGACTGAGGATGACACAGGTCAGCTGTCTCACAGCTCCGGAGGCTGGAGTCCACAGTGGAGCCGTTGGCAGAGCCGCCCTCCCTCTGCAGCCCAGAGAGGAGGAGTCTGTTTGCCTCTTCCGGCTCCTGGTGGCGGATGACAGTCCTGGGATTCCTGGGCTGGGTCATCAGTTCCACATCAGCCTCCACTGTCCCCTGCGTGTCCTCTCAGGTGTTCCCCTCCTCTCCTTGCAGGACGCCAGTCATGCTGGATTGGGCCCAGCCCACTCAGCGTGGCCTCATCTTAACTGACCACGTCTGTGGCAACGCTGCTTCCAAATAGCCCTCAAGTGGTGAGGTCAGGGTCTAGCATGTCTTTTCGGGGTGAGGACGGGCACAACCCACCCCTAATGGGTGCTGATGACTTGCTGTGAGGGCCAGGGTCCACTCTGTGTCCTCCCTCCTTGCCTAGTCACTACTTCCTCCTAAATGAATAAACTTTTTGTTTATTTGTGTACATTTATGGGGTGCAGTTGTGTTTTTGTTACAAGGCTACGATGCCTAGTGGTGAAGTCAGGGCTTTTAGTGGATCTGTCACTGAGTAACGTGCATTGCTCCCCCCAAGTAATGTCTCACCGTCCACCCCCACCCCCACCGAGCCTCCACCGTCCATCCGTGAGCACTCTGCGTGCCCATGTGCACGCTATCCAGCCCCACCCGTCAGTGAGAACACGCTGTCTGTCTTTCTGTGTCTGAATCACTTCACTTAGGATGATGGCCTCCAGTCTCCTATGTGTTTCTGCAAAAGACTTGATTTTATTTTTTGAGGCTGAATAGCACTGCATTGTGTATACCTTGGTTTCCCTACCTAACCGTCCACTGACGGACACGTAGGTTGACTCCGTATCTTTGCTATTGTGAATACAGCTGCGCTAAACATACGAGCCCCTCCTAAGTCACTAATTTCCTTTTAAATAAAAAAAGAACTTATTTTAAATGATTCCTAAGTTCACTTGTAAATCTGAAATGTCAGTTTTCCATTATGAATTTTTATGTGCCGATATTAAATCCCACAAATATTTATTGAGAGCCTACGGTTTGCAATTCCTTGCAGAATTGGATGAAGAGCTTCAGGTCAGTGGGTTTATCTAAATAGCAAAATAATCATATTCTTAACTTTAGAAAGGCATAAAGGAGACAGAAAAAAATAACCATTAGTACACGTACATCTGAGAGAAATAAGAACACTGCATATTTTAGAAGTCATCTGACCAATGAGAAAATTAATTATGATATGGAACACTTAGAATTTATTGGTTTTCAATAAATATTTGCGATTATTGTTTGAATCAGCTAGAGAATTTGGTTTAATGAAAGATGAATTGGGAAAAGGAAAAAGAGTAGTTACAGCCAAGAAATGTAAGAATCCCTCAGAGAAAACAGTAGCACTGACCCTTTTAAGGAAAGGAAAAGGGAGAAACATAGGCATCTCCAACAGCCCCTGAAAATACGGAAAATCCTGCACCGAGCTAGCCCATTACTGAACAGAATGCAATTTAAAGTTTCATCAGTTATGTTTTAAATATGAACGTCGGAGTTTGGAGATTTCAGATCACTGCGGGCTATTATTGCATGGGGAGTTGAAAGGAAATAATTATCAGAAACAGCAAGGTGGAGCCCGGCTGGCCTCTCCATCTCCTCTGCCCCCCCACGCAATGCGAGCTCGATGACAGTGACCGATCACTGTCCGCTCCCCACAGCTCTTCCCTGCCTGCGCTCCGGGAGGCGGCAGCGTGGGCCGCTTGATTGAGCGGTGGGGGGGCGGGGAGAGGTGCAGGTCCTGGAGCTCCGCAGCCTGACGTCCCCCTGTCACGGCCAGCCCTGCAGCCCGTCAGGGGCTCCCGGCAGCCGTCGCTTTGTCTGCATTCCTGCCGTCAGAGGAAGTCACTGTGTCCGTGCAGGTGGCAGGCCAGCCCGCGCTGTCACCTGTCACCAGGGCCCTAGCATGCAGACCCTCAGTGCATGTGACTCGAGATGCTCTCACAGTCCCTCGCCCCGGTCACCTTGCTTAGAGCCTCCCTGCTTCAGCCAAGGAAAAGGAAGTTGTCAAACTGAGAAAAAAATAACAGACCTCCTGCAGCCTACGAACTGCCTTTCCCAACGCTTTGGACCAAGCGTTAGCCAGCCTCGAATCAAACCGGAAGGGCTCGTGTGCCGTTTGTGACACTGCTCACAGCAGGGTCTCCAGACTGAAGGGCAAGCTTACCTCAGCAGTCAGCGCGGCCCCTGCCCCATTTTGACGTCCAAGGGTGGTTTCCGCAGCCAGGTGCACCCTGGCGGCTTTGGGCTGACCCTCCATCCCAGGGCCTGAGGTCGGAGAGGGTCACACGGTGACTGTCCTTGTTAGATGCTCCGCCCTACAAAGCTTCTGCCGCCTCAGGGGTTCACAGAGTGCTCACAGCTGGCCTTTGGAGCCAAATGCCTGTTCCTGCCGGCCACCCCCAGGCTGCTCAGGTCATTGGGGATGGGGATGCCCTAAAATTCCAGCCAGATCCCAGATCCAGCACCCCTTTTCAGATTCAGTACTCCATCAGCAAGCGTTACCTCGATGCCAGTTTCTGTGCCAGGTATGCACAGTGGTGCAAGGTATTAGAAACAGGTCGTGACTGAGGGGCAGGGTTTGCAGAGAGTTAAGGGGCCCTTAACTCTTGGAAGAGGCCAGGGAGGTGGAGTCCAGGCTGAAGCCTAAAGGCTGACTCCAGGCAGGGAGAAGAGGAGAACATGGGAGGGAGGGCCCCTTAGGGGCTCAGGGTGGGGCAGTGGGGTTGCACGGGCGTTGGGGGCATGGAGGGCAGGGTGGAAAGGGATGCTCAAAAAGGACGAAACCCAGAGTAAAATCTCTTTTATGTTTGGACGCGTGCTGGGTGAGGGCTGAGGCTGGGCGGTTGTTCTAGAAGACCGGCGCCCAGGTGTGGAGTACAGAGGTACCCTCACTGTGGACCACAAATGTAGTGTCTGTGTCGCTCACTTGCAAGTATTTTCTCATTTTAATTATAATTTATTTTTTGATTTACAAATACTTAGACATGTGTTTTAAAATTTAAAAAATTATGGAAAGACTTTTTTTTAAACTGTTTTTTGGTGATTGATTTTTAATTTTGTTAAATTTTGGTCCAGATATGTGGCCAATAATATTAATTTCTTGTTTATGTATTGAAACTTCTTTTGCGGTTAAATATTTTTTAGATGAGAGTTCCATGCGTGCTTAAACAAGATGTGTGTTCTTTCCTTGTTGAGCAGACACACACACATGGCGTCAGTGTCAGATCAAGCTTATTAATTTTTCATGAAATGTTTTTTTTTTCTAGTTGGCCAGATCTATTCTTTCCTAGGAATATTGTGATAAAAATATCTAACTAATGTCCCAGATTTTTTCCACATATCTATATATTTCCCAATTTAACACATTGACTTCCACACTAGAAAAACAACTTTTCCCTGGGGCCACGGTGTTTTATTAAAACAAAACTATCCTTTATAATTTGTCGTTCTTTATTGTTTTCTTTGTATGTGTTATATGCAATGCAATCCATGTTCTTGGAATTAAATTGCCAATATTAACTGAAACAATAAGAACACCAACAAGTAAGATTTTTACAAATCAAATGCAGGGTTTTGCTTCTGGAGGCCCCGGGCTCAAAATCAACCTGAGTTAAATACAACTCACACAGCAGTCGGTGTGTTAAAATTTCTTTTTGAGATTATATTTTTAGGAACATATAAGTTTAATCTTTTTATAATTTGTTTTACAGCTATCTTCATACCTAATAGAGCTGACGTTTTGTCTTTGATTCTACTTTTTTCCTGATACTGATATTACCATACCTGTTTTCCTTGTGTGCCTTGGCTTTGCACACCTTCCCATCTCTTCACTTTAAACACTCAGTCAGGTTTTAGGTGCATCTCTCAAAAATGCATATGGCAAATATTATTTTAAAATTTATTTTGGAGCTCTCTGATTAACAGAAAACTTTAAAATATTTACAATTATGTTGGTAATTAGTATATTTTGACTTGTTTTTACAACATTTTTCTTTTTTCCTTGCTTTCTGTTACACAGATAAAGATTCTTTTATATTTATTACTATTTAAAATTTCACTGGTTTATTAATCCTTCTATCTCTACCGTATCCTTTTTAGTTATTTCTAATAAATGTTAGTTACATACTTAACAGTGTCAAAACCAAATATAATAAATATTTCTATCTTCCTATAAAGGAACAAAATATGTTTGAATTATTTAACCCTAAACCTGTTTACATACTCACTCCATGTTTTAATTTATTTGTGCTTTCCAAGAGTATTTTCAAACCTTCAAATATTTGTTTTCTGTTTTAGAATGATTCATTATTTAGTAAAAGAAGGAACTAGACCCTTATTTTACACCATACTCAAAAAATCAACCAAAAATGGATTAAAGACTTAAGTATAAAATCGGAACCACAGGTCTCCTAGGAGAAAATGCATAGGAAAAGCTCCTTGCTTTGGCCTTGGCAACGATGGTTTGAATACCAGAAACTCGGGCGACAGAAGTAAAATCAAGCCAAGAAGCTTCCACACAACAGAGGAAATAATCAACAAAATGAAAGGCAGCCTATGGCTTGGGAGAAATATTTGCAAATCTTATATCCAGTGAGAGATTAATATCAAAAATATTCAAGAAACTCATAAAACTCAACAGCAACAACAGCAAAAACAAAAAAACAAATAAACTGATTAAAAACAGGCAAAGCACCTGAACAGAAATTTCCCAAAAGAAAGACATGAAAATGGCCAACAGGTGTATGAAAAGACACTCAAAATCAATAATCATCAGTAAAATGAAATCCAAAATTACAATGAGATACACCTCCCACCTTTCAGGGTGGCTGTTATCACAAAGACAAAAGATGGCGAGTGTGACAGGGCGTGGAGCAGGGAGCCCTCGCACACCACACACTGCTGGTGGCAATTTCCACTGGCACAGTCAGCATCAAAACAGTACGGCGCCTCCCCCAAAATTAAAAAATAGAGCTTCTGTGAGACCCAGGCATCCCGCTACTGAGTGTACATCCAAAGCAAGGGAAGTCAGTCTCCTGAGGAGAGATCTGCACCCCACTGTTTCTCGCAACTTTCCTCACGCTGGCTAAGATGCAGAACAACCTGGTGTGCATCAAAGAGCAAATGGATAAAGGAAATGTACATACACGCACACACACACATGCACACATGAACACGTACACGAACATGTACACACAATGGGATATTATTCAGCCTTGAAAAAAAAAAGAAGACACTGTCTGCCATTTGTGGAAACATGGATGAACCTGGAACATACGCTGTAAATGAAATAAATCAAGAAAGAAAAACCTTGCGTTACCTCACTTATATGCAGAATCTAAAAGGAAAAAACACATAGAAACGGAGAGTGGAATGGCGGTCAGCAGGGAAGGGAGGGAGATGAAAGGAGGAGATGAAGGTCAAAGGGCACGGACACTCAGTTAAGCAGGAGGGATAAGTCCAGGGGTCTAACACACAGCAGGGCTGCAGTTAATAACACCACGTTGTGTTAATACATCGTGAATTTTCCCAGAGGGTAAATGTTAGGTGCTCGTACACAAAAAAACAGAAAAGGTAACCACTGAATGTGACGGATCTGTTAGCTTGTCTACCCAGCGCCAGCATGGCTTGCACACGTGGACATCTGCATCAAAGCAACTTTTGCACCTAAAAGTTACACAATAAAAAAATCACCGACTGTTAGTCATTTGCTCATCGCTGCCGCTTCCTCACGGGTTCAAAACCTCCTTCTTTTCAAAGTACATCCTCGAGAAGTTACTTCTATCAATATTTGTGCAAATAAGTCTTTAATGCATTTTTATTTCTGAAAGACAAAAACTTGAAAGTGAATAGTTTTTTTTCTTGCTATTTTGAAATTATTTTCCCATTGTATTCAGTAATCTAAATTTTTGCTGATGAGGTTGATAACAGACTTTTGCATGACCTCACTAAAGATATTTGTTTATCCTCAAAGTCCACGACTGAGCCGTATTAAAAAGAATAGATGGGAAGTTTCTTACAATGGTATACACGTGTGATATACATGTGTGAGCAATGTAAGTGCATAATGCCAAACAATTTTCTGAGGTGTATGGACTCCCGCCAGCACTGTATGAGCATGTCAGTGGCTCCAAAATTCTTTCCCCAAAATAAGTATATTGTCTAAAAATGGAAGTATCCTCAACCTTCAAGAAAAAAAATCATATTCCCTATCTTATAATGTTTTATGATTAAAAATAGCATTAAGAATAGCTAAACACAAAAGCTTCTTAACAATTCTAATTTAACCAGAAAATTTGATAAACCTAAACACCAAGGGATTTTTCACTAATTACAGTAGCACCACTGTATACTTATCTTCTTAAGAAAAGAAGTGCCCAACAGATTCTGCCCTCTGCAGACTCCCTTCACCATTTTATTGTCTGAGGTTTCAAGGCCTCTTGGTGTAACAGTCTCATTACTTCCAGGGAAAATTTCCAGGCTTGGCCTTCTAAATTGGGGTCAGTATGTACCTTTCCACACAATTTAGGTTTTCATCTTTCACATCTCTTGTTAGACCTTGTATTGGTGAATAGTTTCAGCACAGACCATATAAAATGCTTCCGGCTGCTGCTTTCCCAAAACCATCCGTATACTCTTACTGAAATAGCATTTAGCCTTAATTTTTTTTTTTTATTTTCTCAAACTGTAATCTGTTCCTGTTTCTCTTTAAGATCATAACTTTCAAACAAGAGAAAATGAACCTGGAGCTACAGGGTGAGTGGCCACCTCAGGATGGCAGCTCCCTGTCCGTCTGCAGCATCAGACCCCAATAACAGGTGGTGTTTTGGGGGCACGGCTCTGAGGCTGGAGCCCTTGTTGGACAGTCTGTTAAGCTGATGGGTGTTTAAGTGAAGCTTTCTCAAGGTTTCTTAGTGTGGACTTAGGAGGAGGAGGAAGGCATTTTACCATAGTCATCCCAGGAGCCCAGAAGCATCTACCCTGGAGCTGCGCTGGAGAGAGAGGAGGAAGTAAGCACGTGACGACAGGCTGTTTTTATTAATATTGTCCTGGATTCTGAAAGCTCCACAGAATTCGGTATGGACCGATCTATTTTGAAGGAAGCTGAAGTATCTGCTAATGTATAACCCAGCTCAATGGCGCAACATTCAGACTCATTTCTGTGACACTCTTTGACCTAAGGGCTTAACATACTATTTTTTACACCAAGCATTTTAGTTAGTGATTAAAATAAAATGATGACATCACAGCACACGGTCCAGCCCTCCAAACTAGAGAGACAGACAGGAAGATACTGAGAATCACAGCCAATGGGGCAGAACCTCGGTGAGAACCAGAACGGGGTGGGACCACCGGAACTGTAATGGACAGGTTAGGGGTAGGGGTCCTACAGGGTCAGAGTGGACAAGCCAGAAAGGGCCCCACACTTTATGTAGTTTTGTCTCCAGAAGCTCTACCAGATCTTCACAGTAACACAGAGAAAAGTTCCCTGGGCTTCCGTAGAGAAAGAGGGAGAGTGACCACCCTGAACTGCGTCTGAGCATCCCGTCCTGCTTAACGAGGTCTGCCCTGCGGAGAAGCTATCTTCCCCGGGCCTAGCCCATCATCACTTCATTAGGACGAACTGATCTGGGAGCACGGATATCCAACCCCAGCCCTCCCAGCCGTCTTCTCCCCGCTAAGGGAAGGGGACTGGAATCACATGTGGAAGTCACATGTGATCACAGGACTAAGGGCTCATTAAGAGACTAAGACATAAGTACATGACATGGACACTTCCCCTCCCCCACACGTGCCTCCACATCTATAAAGGCAGATTCAAAGCTGTTCCTACGACCCAGTGCACCACGTCTAGCTTTCAACAGGAAACTACAAGGCAGACGAAAATGCAAAAAATACAGTTAGAAGTGGTGGAGAAAATGTCAAAACCAGATTCAGATACAGCAAGAATGTTGGATATATCACACCAGAAATGTAAAATGACTACGATTAACATGCTTGGTGCTCTAATGGCAAATGTAGACAACTAGCAAAAACACGGGTAATGTGAGCAGAAGAATCTAAGAAAGAATAAAAAAGAAATGCTAAAAATAAAAATCACTGCAACAGAAATGAAGTATGGCTTTGGTGGGCTCAGTAGTGGACTGAACTTGTCTGAGGAAGGAATCTCTGAGCTCGAGGACATGTCAATAGAAACACAAACCTTATCAACATTGCAGCTGACTTCTTTGTAGAAATTGACAAGCTGATTCCAAAATTTACATGGAATTTGATGGGACCTGGAATAGCCAAAACGATTTTGAAAAAGAAGAACAAAGTGGAACTCACCCTTCATGATTTGAAAATTCACTACAAGTAACAGTGCTACTGTACAAAGACAGCCATGTAGATCAGTGGGTAGAACTGAGTCCAGAAATAAACCCACACATCCATGGTCGTCTGGTCTTCAACAAGGAGCCAAGACCACTTGCTTGGGAAAGAATAGTCTTTTCAGCAAACGTGCTTGGTCCACCGGATAGCAAAAGAGTGAAATTAAAATCTTATCTTACACTGTATACAAAAATTAACTCAAAATGAATCAAAGACCTAAATTTCATAACTGTAAAATCCTTAGAAGAAAACATGGGGATAAATCTTCATAATTTTGGATCTGGCAAAGAATTCTTACATATACCATCAAAATCACAAGTACCAAAAGAAAATACAAATACACTGGATTTTATCAAAAATAAGGTCTGTGCTCCAGAGAACACCATTAAGAAAGAGAAAAGACAACCCACATAATGAGAGAAAAACTCTTGCCAGTCATATGTCAAATAAGGGACTCGTATAAGGACTGCACGGAGAGCTCCTGCAACTCAATCGTTAGAAGACAACCCAACTAAAATGGGACAAAAGACCAGAATATACATTGCTACAAAGAAGATATATGAATAGCCAACATGCACATGTGAAAATGCTGGACAGTTAGTCATCAAACCAAACCACAGTGAGATACGACTCCCACCCAACAGGATGGCAAGAATGAAGAGCCGGATAATCACGAGTGCTAGTCATTATTGGGAAAATCAACCCCTCACGCCGCTGCTGGGAATGTACAATGGTGCAGCTGCCTTGCAGAACAGTCTGGAAGTTCCTCTCATGATTAACCATAGAGTCACCACATGACTCAGCATGTCTACTCCTAGACACACACCCAAGAGAAATGAAAACACACGTCCAAACGTAAACTTCAACACCAATGTTTATGGCAGCAGTATTAATAACAGCCAAAAGGGAGACATGACACAAAAGTTCATCATTTGACAAACAAATAAAGAAATATGGTATATCCATATAACAGAATATTATTTGGCCATGAAAAGACATGAAATGTTGATACATGCTTCAACATGGATGGAGGTGAAAACATTATGCTAAGTGAAAGAAGCCAAGTTATAAAAGACCATGTATCGTATAAGTTCATTTATCTGAATTGTTCAGACAGGAAATCTATATAGATAGGAAGTATATTCATGTTTGTTTAGGGCTAAGGGCAGGATGGAGGCTGCAGGAAAGGCAGCTATAGCTGAAGTATAAGGGATTTCTTTTTGAGGTGATGAAAATATTCTAAAATTGACTATGAATATATTAAAAAAATCTAACGTCTCTTTAAATGAGTGACTTGCATGTCGTGACATGTGACTTCTAGCTCATCTTCCGTGCTGTTTAACAAAAAGAATGCTCTGCACACAGGCGCGTCCACAGAGACACTCCAGGCATGGAGATGGTCATACACGGTCCACATCACAGGAGACAGGCAGGTTATAGACCTTCCCACAGAGTCAGATTTTGCCAATTTGAAATTAAGTGGGGAGAAATTTCTTTTTGATTGTTGACATCTCAGGTTGAATAGCCTGATAAATGTGTTTTGAACAAATTAAATCAAAGACATTTTTGAAAAGTTTGTTGTTTTTATCCTTTCCATTTAAATAGATAGCCTAGATGAGAGACTACTTATTTGATTTTTGAAACTCTATTAATTAAATCTACTGGAAACAGGCAACTTTCTCTAGAGTTTGTTGAAACGAATCCACATTTCCCTAAACGAACCTACTCAAAGCTAATCACCTCAGTGTAAGTCTAGCTGAGGGGATGGTTGCTGGAGTGATGGGTGATACCAAACTCGACGACCAAAATTCCTTAAAATATGAAACGTCCCTGTGCTGTTAAAAACTGCTAGATGATTGAGGGGCTTATGCTGCCAGCAAGCCTTGTTCTGAGAACCAAGAGCACCCCGTCCAGTCGGCTGCCACAGCGGCAGAGCAGTTGGTCACTCAGCAGTCCTGGTAAGCCGCTTGGAACACTCCCTCTATTCTCTGACCAGTGGAAAAGGAAGCTGGATGATCTTAATTCACTGCCAGGTGTGATCTGACCGCACACCAAGTCGGTAACTTAGTGTGCATGTCTGTGCACGGCAGACGTTTACTGGTCCCTGATGTGTGGGGGTCATTTTCCAGGAGCTGAGCGTACAGTTGAGCCCAGGCTGCTCTCCAGGAGCTATGCGGAGCAGTCGGGCAGCGCAGCACTGAAAATTATTTGAGCTTTTGTCTTGCTCTATGAGAACAGAAAGATAAGGGGAGGGTTTAGAGAGCGTCTTGGGGAAGCTGTCGATTTAAGATTAGGAGATCAGAGAAGATCTCTCCGGAGAAGTGGTGACGTGACAGGGCGAGAAGACAATTGTCACCCAGTCATTCTGCGTGTTTTCCAGAGTAGATTCCCGGCTCTTACCGCGTCTAATCACAAGAATAATCGACGATGTACATCATATCCTGTGCGTCCTTGCTGTTGTCTGTGTGATAAGGTGACTTTCCTTGCCGTGACATGTCACAGGGAAGTCTCACTAACAGCATCAAATAACAAGGAGCATTTTCCATACCGCTAACTGCAGTCGGCCGGAAAAATGCCTGAATCGATACTGGCTTCAGTTTCCTCTCCAAATGAATCAACAAAAGATGTAAAAAGCACTATTTTATAAAGAATATTATTTGGAACACTAGATCCAAGAAATATTAATAAGTAAAATAGATCAAATAAATTTATGAAAACCTGGCTTAAAGAGAGTTGAACTTTTTATTTTTATTTTTTGGTTGCTTTTTTGTTTTGTTCAAATATATTTGTAAATGCCTGGTTTAAACAAAGTTGAAATGCTTTTGTTTTGTTTTCTTTTGTTTTGTTTTGTTTTTTCCCCTGCTGGGCATTTTAGAAACTGCTATACCAATTGTTTGGAATTCACCTGCAAGGCATATGGTATCAGCGTTTTCAAGTTTTCTTGGTGATGCAAACATTGGTTTCTGCCCCAGGCACAGTACACATTTTGGAAAACAGTGATGTAGATTTTCCTTGACTCATTTCATTTCCTCCTTTTTTAAAATGCACATTGTCTTTAAAAGAGGCAGCACAGGTGTTAAAAAATTGAGCACAAACCAAAAAGAAAACCTTCTGAGCTGTTTCCTTGTTCTACAAAATGGATGAAGAGCCATTGGCAAGCCTGAGCACAAGGTTGATACTGGAATCAAACAGAAATTTTGAGGGTTATTACTACTGTGACCTACAAAACCCACAGACAGGAGCAATCTGTGCCACAGACTCGCTCGGTAAGTCAGTAAGAGGAGTTTAGCAAAGCAGTTTGCACACAGGTCACTCAGACTAATTCAACACGTGTTCATCAAGCACCCACGAGGCAGCTGCGCTAAGCAGAGAAAACCGCTGTCCTTTTGGAGATGGTATTTTATTGAAAGAAGCAGATAATAAGGAGATAGGCAGGAAACTAATTTGATTTTGAATATCACAGGTGTCACGAAGGAAGAAAAACAGAGAAAAGGATCAAAGTGATGGAGGATAGGAAGCATTTCACATACGATTGCCCTGGAAACAGTCTTTGAGGAAACATCTGATAGCGTCTCAGCCGTGGACTGAGTAGGAGGTTGGAGACCCACGGCTGCGTCGGTGAAGAGCTGCGCGAACCTCCGTGTGGCGCGAGCAGCGACTGTAACGGCCTCGACTAAGGCAGAGCTGTAGGTAATAAAAACATAAGGAATTTCTAACACGCAGCAGTTTGAGGCCAAAACACAGCATAGTAACATGATCCAAATCCAAACTGAGGAATTAAAAATGTGAGTTTTCCTTATGGTTTTATTGATATATTACTACCAACCAATCCCTAATCAATGGCTGTGCTGAAGCAGAAACCGACGCGAATCAATAACCGTTTCCCCTCGAACTCACAGGCTCTGAGGCAGTGGATGGCAAAGGTGAAGGAGAGTGGGACCCAGCTCTGTGCCAAAGGGCTATTTGCTGCTAACAGCAATAGAAATGACATAGGATGAATTTATGGAAACAGCAATATACGACTACATACTCATAATTCGTGACGACTCTGTCCCTTTTAAAGATTACACGCACATGTGTGTATTTCCAATCCTGTCGAACGTAAATTCAGATTGTGATGCTGAAGAAACTCCTTTTTCGAATCAAACAACTTATATTTAAAAAGGCGATTATGACACCAAAAGCACAATCCATGAAAGAAAAGAGAAAGACAAGTTGGACTTCATTAAAATTAAAAACTTCTGCTCTACAAAAGACACTGTTAAGCGCACAAAAAGGCAAGCCACAGACTGGGAGAAAATCTTTCAAAACACAGATCTGATAGCGCGCTGGTAACCAAATCACACAAAAGACTCTTAGAGCTCAGCACCAAGACCCAGGCACCTAATCAGAACGTGGCCAGAAACGTGTGGGCAGACACCTAGCCAAAGAAGACGTAAAACCCGGAGCCCGGACAGCGTCCCGCGCTGGCGGCATGTGGAGCGGCAGGAGCTCCCGTCCGCACAGCGGGCGGGCAAACGGTACGGCCGTTTCGGAAGACAGTTTGGCGTTTGCTCATAAAATTAAATATACCCTCACCATATGATCCAGCAGTCGTGTTCCTTGGTATTTACCCAAATGAACTGAAAACGTATCCACACGGAAACCTGCACACGGATGTTTACGGCAGCCTGTTTGTGATTGCAGAACGGAGGCAACCGAGACGCCCCTCAGCAGGTGAATGGATAAACTCCGGTTCATCCTGACAGTGGAATATTATTCAATGCTAAACAGAAATGAGCTATCAAGCCATGAAAAGACACAGAGGAACACTAAATGCATATTACTAAGTGAAAGAAACCAATCTGAAAAGGCTACATATGGTATGATTCCAACTATAGAACATTTTGGAAAAGACAAAACTATGGAGACAGTAAAAAGATCAGTGGTTGCCAGGGGCTGGGGGTGGGGGACAGCTAAATGGGCAGACAACAGGGATTTTTAGGTCAATGAAATTATTCTGTATTGTATCTTAATGATAGACCATGACATTTGTCAAAACCCATAGAGCTCCACAATGCAAAGAGTGAATCCTAATGCAAACTATGGATTTCAGTTAATAATAATTCTTCAATATTATTTCCTCACTTGCAACAATGTTCCACACTAGTTCAACATGTTGATGATAGTGGAAACTGTGGGGGTGGGGGGGTGGGAGGGGGTTACTTGGGAACTTAGTATCTACCAGTTTTTTTGTAAACCCAAAACTGCTCTAAGCAAATGAAGTATATCAATTAAAAATGCAATTATGATATAAAAATACCTTATTAATTTGTTTTAAACATCATAATGGTACAATGAGAGCTCATACTGCAAAATACTACAGCTTTTTAATTCTGTGATATTCTTTCTCATAACACAAAAAGCAACAGATATAGAACATATTTATTCTCGAAAGGTTACTCTGGTGACTTTATCACACATCTACCATATGCATGACTCTGATTTGCTAACTTTTACACATTTCACAGTTTATTCACTCGGTGAATTTTGTTGTTGTTAGTGTTGTGGAGAGTCAACAAACTACGGTTTCTAAATAAAGCCCTCGCCATCTTTTGTAGTCTGAGATGTGAAGTCTGAAAGGATTCCTCACATTACAGGGGTACAAATGTTAAGGTTACGTATATTGCCCTTGCCTCCCCTCCCAATGCAGTGAATTTTTATCTGAGGTTCAAATGTTGGAGTTAAGCATTTTATGTACTTTCATTTGGACATGGAAATATATTGTCTTAGGTTTATAATTTAGGCATTAAAAATGTGTCCTACTAAAATTTTCACTGTACAAAGCCTGGAATAGGGATATTCACAGGGTTAATTTTCTTTTTTCTTTCTTTCTTTATTTTTATTTCAGCATATTATGGAGGAGTAGTTTAAAATTTTTCTTTCATCTGCTTTCTTTTCTGAAAAAAGTAAAAGGGTGACACTAATATCCATACCTATAGTTATTTGTAAAATATGCTTCTCCATTGTATCCACTTTTCTCTTATAAAATCTTTGAGAAGTATAAAATATTAAAAGCTTTGGAAAATGAAAATAAATACATAAATAAAAGGATTCCTCTACCTTCCTCCAAAATAAGTGATGGGATAGTCTTTCTGTAAACCTCGGCCACGCCCCTCCTGCCACGTGGATCTCCATCTGTACCCAGGTTGTTCCGTGTTTCCTGTGCCTGGCTGCAGCCTCACTCCGCTCTCCTTCCCCTGTTGTGTTAATATTTCCATTCCCTGTAAAGAAACTCTCCACCTCCTCAAACTAACTTGAACATAAACCTCCTTCCCTCCCTTTAACTGAAATCCAACTCTCCACTGGCCCTGTGACAGGGGCCATCGCCTCTCTCCTGGGGGCAGTGACCCCAGGCGAAGCTCAGCTATCTGGTCTCCCGACACCTGCATGCCCACGATCAGTTTCCATCCTTCAGTGAGCACAGGTGAGTTCCTTGCCACTACACAGGTGACAGCAGTGACTTCCAGTTGGCTTCAGGGTAGGGAGCACATCTTCCTCATGCCCTCAATCATCCTGTGTGATCTGCCTCCTCCCTGTGCCAGCCTCACTGCAGATTATCTGAGCCCCTGTCCCCGCTCTGAGGACACTGGTCTCTTTTCATTCATCTTACGTGCTCAACACAACGCCCTCTAGGACCTGCCCCGACCTTCTGAGAATGACTTGCCCCTTTGTGCCAGCTTCTGTAGCATGACGCTTCTCTCCTTTGAGGCTCTTTTTATATTTGCAATTCCACAATAATCTGTGCAGTTATTTGATTCAGGAGTCTCCCACCGCTGTGACGCCTCATCATGCCACCCAAGCACCTAGAACACCGCCTGGTACTTAGCAACTGATGTCTCCTGAAGCCCCATTTCTAGTACTGGCGCTGCCTTGATTCATGGCCCCCAACTCTCACGGCGATGGCCATGCCAGGTGCTGACCTTTTCGTGGTGGCCAGCCTTGGCGCCCTCTGTCCATGCTCCACACCATGGCCAGGGTGTCTTGCTCAAGCTCAAATCTGGAAACTAACATGCATCACGGTTTGCCACCACTCCCGAGACACATGCCGAGCCCTTAGCACAGTCTGGGATGCTGCTCGTGGGTTGCACTCTGCTCATCTGCAGCTATGTAGGGACGGAGGTAGACACAGACAGATACAGGATCTCATGCAAACTATACCCAAGCCACACTGGCTTACTTACAGGTCACCCAAACAGGCCAAGTCAAATGATGGGAAATAAACTCCACAGGAACAGGCTGGGATCTTAAAGACATTTCTGTCTAGGTCCTAGCACTCAGAGATGTGTGAGAATATCCCCTGAGTGATGAGCACACATTACACACCTTGCGCTACTTACCACCATAAAAGATAAAATTTTCAGGGTCTCGTCGGATCTGGAGACAAAATAGCCGCATCTGGCTGTGCTGCCTGATCTATTTCCCGAGTAACCGGCGAGAATGTCCATTCTGACTTGGACCCGGATCCAGACGCGGCAGATCCGAACGGCAGTGCCGGCTGCCCCGCGGCCGGGCCCTGTGTGGCCTGGGGCACCTCGTGGGCTGCAGTCAGCTACGAGAGGGAAGGACGTGGGTGGTGTCCTTTCTGTCCACTGCCCCTCTGACAAACTGCCAACGGAAATCATAACACAGAGCCCCGGAGTGTGAGGAAAACCATGTCCTCTTCCCCAAATAATCGTCGTCCTCGTGAGAAACAGACCCCGGCCTCCTCCTGGGCTGTGGTGGATACAGAACAGCTGAGCACGGACCCCAGCTGACATGCAATTAGAAAATACGAACTGTGAGAGTGCGGGTATGTATGTATGTATACGGGTGCTTGAAGCATAAGCAGGCTTCCCTCGTACCTGGCTCAAGCAGAATCTACTGCTACTGTGTTGTGACCGCTACCCTGCAGCCAGGGTCACACGGGGCGTCACCTGGAACAAGTAGATTTGGTAAGAAAAAGCAGACAGGCCTGGTTTGCAGATGACGCCACATGCTGCATGGACACTGGAGAGGTGACCTGCATCTTCACAGATTAACCTGGAAGTGTCCCCGAAGGAACAGGGCGAGAGAAGATCCTACCAAGACAGACACTGAAACTGTTCCACTGCCATCGGCATTTTCAGGAAGGAGACGCGGCCAAAAGTGCTCTGGGCACGGTTTCGTAGGCGATAGTCACCTGTCCAGCCTTGTGGTCAGGGCCCAGAAAGAAGCTGGCAGGACTGGCGCAGCCCAGAAAGGAGTTGCTAAGTTCTCCAGGGGATTTATGCAAATTGTCAAGCAGAAGTAGGGTTCTTGTTATATGATGGGGACAGGGAGGAATCTGCACGGATCTCAGCAAACTCTCTGTAGCATCTCAACCACATCCACCAGTAAAAGAAATTGGGAAAGCACAGTAGTTCAGAAAAAGCAAAATAGCAACACTCAGACTGTTCAACGGTAAAGTTTGGGTCACCTCCCTCCCCCAGGTAAAGAACTACAACTAGTTAAATACCATTGAGGGGAACAAGGTAATGGAATCAGTAATGAAGAAAGAGGATGTAACTAATAATTGCAACCTCAGGACCAGCTACAAACATGAGGACCGCTGCACCTGTGTGTGCATATGCCCTTCTTCGCTTGACAGACAGAGACGTAGATACGGACATAGGCATAGACAGGCACTCACATACAAATATGTACACCTGTGTGTGTGCACTTGTGGATTTACACACATGAACATGTATACCATGTAGGTAACACACTAACAGGTCACCGTGTGTGCGTTTGTAGCTTTACATGCTTAAACACCTATGTCCGTGTAGGTAACACACTACCCGGATTACTTCCTTTTCTCTCCGTCTTTGTCACTTCTGCACAATTTTATCTGAGGACTGTTGAATTTGGCTAACTTTATAGTTCAGACTTCAGGATAGAGACTGTGTGGGTGGGATTTTGGCTGGAATTCATGTCCCCTAGAGATGGAGATGGGGACAGACAGGGCTCCATGCCCTCCGCTTCAGGGACGGCAGGAGAGCACCGTGGTGTCCGGCAGGGGCAGAGGCTGCTCTGCTGCCCATGTATGCGGGCACTGGGTGTGGACAGTGTCTGCAGCAGTGAAGCCACAGCATGAGCTGGGCTGGCCTCTCTCTGTGCTCCCTCAGCATGGCCGGGACTAGAAACCTGCAGCCCTACTTCCACCCTCTCCAGCTCCTGGTCAGGGCCCGGGTGAGGGGTGTGGGGTAAAGATAAGGGAGGTGGAGGGGACAAGGTCTTTTCCTTTTGCTGCAGGCTGGTCAGCAGCCACAGCAGGTGGCCGAGCGCCCACCGGGACTGCAGACAGTGGGCGCAGTGGGGTGTGGCCCCGCACTCCTTCCGCAGAAGTGACGTGGTGTCTACACAGCCGCTGTGGTGATTCCAGAGACGATGGTCGGCACAGCCTCCCGGGCTTCAGGCCGGGGTTGCAGCAGCTTCCCAGCCTTTGGGCACAGAGACTCTTCCTTCGCTCTTCCAGGAATGCCCGATCTCCCTCTCGTTTCTCAGTTCTCAAAACTGTCCGTTTCTCTTTCCTTGACTGATCTGCGATTGATTTTTCCTACTGACACACTCCTCTTTTCCTGGCAATTACGTTAAAATGGTCCCGAGGCTTCATCCTCAGGACCTCAGGGCTCCACCAGACGGTGGCTTCTGGAAGGCAGGAGCATCTCTCATCTCTGAACCTCCTCATCGTGCTCCATTGACCACGGGTGTAGCTCAGGTGCCTGACGCACAGCAATGCTCACAGATGCTGCGCGAGTGACCTCGTTTCTTACCATGAACACTATCAGGCCTGCCTGGCAGTGGGTCTTGTCTCCACAGCTGCGGTTCTGACTTCTCTCCTGAATTCCACATCACCTACTTTCCGCTTTTCCGATGTCTCAAAGGAGCTTCACCTCATTGCAGCCCAAGTCACACTTGTTCTCACATGCCTTCAGGATGCACACATTTAGTGGCATTGCCACCTGCCAGCATCTCCTGTTAGGATCCCAGGAATTGCTAACAAGCTGACCCTGGAGGAGCAGCACCGCAGCTGACCCAGAGCCCAGATGTGCACAGCGGCCCCAGTCCCCGCTCGGCCCCACCTTTGAGCTCAGGACCGTCCTCCCTGACTCCCGGTGCTCGGGTTTCGCTCTCGACTGAAGCCCCTGGCCCTGCCGCTCTGCATCCCACATGGACCTCCCTCCATGGCTTGCAGAACTGTGTCTGCTAATCTGTCAGAACTTTGTGTCCTGCTAATGTGGCACCCCAAGTCCTCTGAGCAGTTAACCCTTCCCTTCCAGGGAAGAAGTTTCAGAAGAGTCCTCTTAACCTGTGGATCTCTGGAGACTGGGGAAGTGGTCACCAAACTCATCTGCTCTCCTCGGGGGTGGCCATGCATCCCCGCTATGCCTCCAGAGCTACCGTGATAGTTCTTTGCTAGAACTTTCCATCTGGATTACAGAAAATGATCATTGTCTGGTCTTTTGCCTACCGCCCCCTTTAATGGCTTTCCCATATTTAGAATTATTCTTTATTTTTCTGAAAAAATTAATCTGATTATTTAATCCATTAGCTTTTCCATTGACTGAAATAAAATAAAAGCCTTACCACGACACACGTGCTGCAATCTGGCCGGAGCCATCTGTTCCAGCTTCAGGTCCACACGGAGCCTCTGCCTTGCCCCAGTCATGCCAAGCCGAGCTTCATCTTCAGAATACCACACTCCCTCATGCTTCCTGCCTTGCAGGAGGTGACCCCCTGGCTGGAAAGCATGGCCCCTTTCTCTGTCTGGAATGGCATCTATCTTTACTCTGGGCTCGGACATCACCATCTCTGCAAAGCCATCCCCACTTCTACTCAGAGAGCAGGTCACTCCCTCTTCTGCATGTGGGTGGCTGACGACATGGAAACGTTCGCAGATATCGGAGCCGTGTCTTATTTTGTCTAGTTTTCTTTTCTATTTGCCTCAGAGCCACATCTAGTGAGTTCTAATCACCCAATCCAAGCAATTAACACTGATGACCACTTTGTTATTGTTTTCATCGTCCTTATTAAATGCTATCCTGGATGGTGACACAGGAATATGAAGGAGCAGGATTTGGAACGAGAATACTGGAGGTAGCAGCCTGCCTTTGTCACTCACAAAGTATAGATGTTGCACATAGTAGAAAATTCAATTTAAATTTCTTTTATTGTCCAGCATAATTGGAAATGTAAAAGTAGAGGGGGCTGGGGCTGCTTGGCTGACGTCAGTTACGTCAGCAGGAGTGCGGGCTCTGGCTGCTCCGTCTTCCCAAGGTTGGCTCATCCGGAGGCTGGTGGCCCCGGAAGGAGGACTTGGCTAAGGACAATGAGGCTCTGAGCTGCCTCCGTCACATCAGCAGACACAGGACAGCTTCTATTCCAGTTTCCTAGCGAGTCCTGCGATTACCTGAGTTGGGCTGCTTAAATGGCAACCCCACTCCTGCCTGTGGGCTCAGCAGGTGCTGGGAGACCTGGAGCTCCAGGGCTGGCTGGGATCCCCAAACAAAGATCTGGGCGTTTTTATTTTTGCGTGAGGTTTTCTTTTCGCTGCACATCAAAAGAACTGAATCACAGAAACACAAATGAAGTCCCTGCTTTTTTCTTACATAAGAAGGAGTCCACAGGGAGGAGTCCGGCTCCGGTGAAGTGATGCTGCAGCGTCCCCAAGCAGCCAGCTCCCTGGGGACAGCCGCATCACCACCTCCGCATGCTGCTTCCATTCTCAGGACACGGTGCCTCTGTCCTTCACAAGTCACCATCACGGTCCAGGCAGAAGGAAGGGAGTGACAGAGAGTGGCAGTACGGCATGCAGCCCCACATGTGTATGACCCAGGCACGTGGGTCACTGCTGGGTCTCACTGCTCAGAGCCGGGTCAGGGGTCGCCCAGCTGAAAGGAAGCTGGGAATGGACACGTGGGTGTTTCCCTTTTCTTTCTTTCTTTCTTTTTCTTTTTTTTTAATTCAACACCTCTCGGATGCCACGGGCCACATGTGATAAGCCATGATTCTTTCTCACTGTGGGGAAACTACTTTCATTTCTAGAAAGTTTGCTTAGGGCAATTTCAAAATAAATCTGGTATTTTCCCCACAGAAAACGAATCAAAAAGTAATACCTATTACTCCCTTATTTCCATTTTGAAATGGCAAAACCAGAAATTCTTGATGCAAACTACAACAAGGAAATAAATTAAAGAATTTCAATTTGATTAGACACATTTATATGCAAACATTGTGTGAGTTATAGGAAGGGAGATAACAGGAATAAGACGGGGTCTCTGTTCCCAGGACCCCGCAGTCCAGTGGGGGAGAGTCGGCAGCTGGGACGCCCGACTCTTATGTTTCACATGAAGTCGTCTCAGTTCTCAATCTCACTTCACTGAGGAGAATCCAGTGTGATCTCAGTATTTCTGCAAATTCCATCAAGGGGAGGAGGGGATGGAAGGGGCATTCTCACGCTCACTTCTGGTTCCTTTCCTGCCTCAGCTGACTCCTGCCCACTGCTTAGTGGACATGGGTCCTTCTGCTCAGCTTTGCACAGAGGTGCCTGTACGCTCACACACTCACATGCACACACATGCACACACAGGCACACGCATACACTCACACACATGCACACATATGCGCACTCACATGCATACATGCATATATTCACATCCACTCACATGCACACACACGCACACTCACATGCACTCATGCACACCCACTGCTCACATCCACTCGCATGCACTCACATGCACACACATGCTCACCCACAGCCATACATACACTCAGTCACTCACAAACTCACTGAAAGGCCTTGCCAGGGCTGCACAATTTAACGAAGGCATAAGAGCATGAGGTGCACCTACATGAGTAAGCTCAGAGCGGCCACTGGTCGCTAGCTGCCCTGGGCCCTCTCTGCAGCTCTGGCCCGGCCTCCCTGATGCTGCAGCTCTCCCTACGCCACGCCCACCTCCACCTCAACATTTTAAAAAAGGCAGCTCAAAACATTAAAAAATCTGAAATATTAATTCTATAATATGTGCTTCGTTTACCTTCTCTTTGGAATGTCAGGGAATGTGGACATTTCATCTTTAAAAAACATGGTTCAGATTTCTCTAAGTCCGGCACTAAACTTAGCTCCAGATTTATTTTTGGATACTCATTTGGGCTTCTTATTCATTTTTAATTTAATAAGGAAATGCTCACTGAGCACCTCCTGAGGCCAGACACTCCCCTGGGCCCGTGGGCGTGGGGTGAGCAGAGCAGGCCTGTCCTCTGCATGCGCAGAGAGGAGAGATCACGGGAAAGGGGTTAGCATTGGGGAAGCAGGATCACACAATACAGGTAAAATTCTGGTTGCGACAAATTCTACAGGTGAAAGGGCCGTGGACCAACAAGAGACTATGATGGGGTATTTGACCTGCTCAGGAAATTCAGAGAACAGTGTCTGGAAACATAAGGGTGATACACGCTGACCGCTCAAGGGGGTGCAAGGCCAGCAAGGGAGGGCCTGGGAGGGGAGGGTGGCACCTTCAGGGAGTGCAAGGCCTGCATGGGGTGCACCAACAGGAGGTGTCGTCTGGTGCCGAGGACACCGCAGCAGAGGCAGTGGCCAGACCAGCACAGCTGCTGGGACTCACCAGTGGTGTTGCCCTTTATCCCGGAGGGACAGAGAAAAGCGCTTGAGAGTTTGCAAGAGACTCTTGGCATGACCTGGTGGTCATTTCTACGGCATGCTGTAGAGTGTACCACAGGCAAAGACGCCAGCCACCAAGCCAGGCCAGACTGGGGAGGCCCAGCGCTTGACTAGGAGGTGGCAGAGAACAGGAGCAGCGCAGGTTTGCAAGGTGATTCGTGGGTGAGAGGTGCAGGACTGGTGAGCTGTTACGGGAGGCAGGTGTTCTGAGAAAAGTGAGACGTCCAAGAGGACTACTGAAGTTCTGCTCCCAGTGCTGCCGGAGTAACAGACAATTCACGAAGACACACACACACTCACACACACACAAATAGCAAACAAGCCCGTCAAAGGTGCTTACCAGACATGTGCAAATGGAAACTATAGAGAGGCACCGCCGTGTGCCCACTGCAGTGGCCACACTGAAAGCCCTGCTGGCGGCAGAGCCAAGACCGTCGAGCAGCCATGGCTCTCACCCATCGCTGCCAGGAACGCAAAACGGCTCCACCGACCGGGAGAGGGCGTGGCGGCTGCGCCCTGAACACGCCATACGGTGCCCGCTGGGGCTCCTTGCTCTTGGCCCAACTCCATCCTCTCAGTTAACGGCTAGTTATTCTTACAGCTCAAGGACTTTTCAACTCAGGCATTACATATGAAGCATTCCCGTTTCCAAGACGCCAGGTAAAGTTCACCGTTAAAACACTTTCAACAGCCACTTTTTAGTCCTCCTCTGTGGGGTGTCCAAGACGGAAGTTGAAAGTCTAGGTATGCAATTCCGCGTTCCTCCGTGGACATGTCAGCCCGTGAGCAGCGTCCGTGGTCGCCTCTAACGCTGCTTCCGCTCCAGTGCTCAGTTTGTGCTGGAAGCTTCATGGAATGAATGAATGAATGAATGAATTCTGTAGGAAACACAAGGAAGAGGAGGTAGGAAGAAAAACACAAGTTGTGCGTCTGGTTTTATCCACGGTGAGTTCAAGATCTCTGTGGACGATTTAAGAGGCTTCCTCGCAGAGATAATTGAAAACCTGGCTTCCGTGAAACTTCTGAACTGATTAGAATTATCTCGCTCGTTTGGGGGATGTAAGAGGAGAAGATGTCGGAGCTGCACCTTGCGAAGCAGCCATGATGGTGACAAAGATTGTGATGGTCACTGCCGCGAGCGAGGTTGGGGTGGGCTCCCGGACTTCACAGCAACCTACGTCTTGTTTGTTTATTTTTATATTTTTGATTATAAAATTAACCTGAAATTCTGCATTGATTTTTTAACATAAACAAATATCTTTTATACAATTTTGATTACTTGGTTGATTAGAAATGTGCTCATTACTGGAGAGTAAGAATAAGTTGACCACAGTTTTGTGTTTAATTTCAGAACTAAATACAGTAAACTAAAATCTGACTAATTGAGCTCACAGTTTAAAAAAAATTTAAGTCCATTATTTTTAAAATCAAGGGTGGAAGTCTAATTTCCAAAGTGTAGTAATTAATATTAATTCTGAAATTACTTCCAAGTGAAAGGTTAAAATTTATTTCTCTATGATTGGATAGACAATGTGAGGTTTACTATGGTCTTTCCCTAAATATTCCTAGTAATTGTCAAGCTCTTATAGCCTGAATCTCTTTCCTAATTTTCTGTTTTGCTACTTGCTCCCTGCTACATGATTTCCCATGGTTTGTGTCCAGTTTTCTCCCGCCTCCTTTCCTGTTCACTAACCAAGACACGGTGGAAGGCTCCGCGCGTGCTCAAGATTGTTACAATATACGCAATTTTATTGACCTCAGGTGGTGCAGATTCTAGCTGGGGGTCAGGCCTTTAAAATACAACTATAAGCCAATATAACCAATGTTATGACAGGTATGTGCAAATTGCCACGGCCACCCCCAAGGAGAATTGGACCCTAGAGACTGGGTCTATGGAATGCAACATTCTGACACGACTTTCATGAATTGCTTTGTCATGATTCAAACAGAGCCAAAGCTGCCTGTAATACCCCAGTGAAACCAGTCTATTAACCCATTAATGCTTTCTGATCAACGAGGTAAGTCTAGGAACAAAAGCTACCACATAAAAAGCTGTATCCCAAAGATTTGAGTTTGCATTGTTAAGTGTTGGTCTTATCTTTAATGTCTTCCATTTTCCTTCATTAAACATCTGTCAAAGGACGAAAATTTGAAACTGGGCCCCCACAAGAAGCTAAATGGCATTGAGTTTTTGGGTCTCCCTGTCTGAATGCCTCACATACTCGTAGGTGGATCCACACAAGGTAACAATAATGGAAGGTGGTTCTGTGCAGAGAGAATGTAACCGTGCCCAGTGACCCATGTCCTGTTTGCTTTATCTTCCAAAGATTGTCGACTCCCCCAGGGCAAGGACCAAGCCTTCTGTAGTTCATCAGCAATAATTATCACTATGTATGTTTAGTATATTTCTTTTGTACTTTTCAAAACACTTTCACTTATACTGTCTTCTTTCATTCAAAAGACGGGTATGGGAGGGCGAAAGGCACCTTCAGGCTCTTTGACAGACGAGGAGACAGAGACAGAGACCTGCTGGCGTCTGCCCAGCGAGAAGGTGCAGAGAGCAGCTGTCTTGGGCCAGCTGGGGCCCCCTCCTGCCCAGCTCCTGCAGCAGTGCGGGCCGGCGAGCTCACTGGATTCATGAAGAATGTGGCCTTGGCTTGATGGAGCTGCCCATAAATCCTGAGCCCAGCATTCTGCAGGGCAGAGACCTCGTTTGTCTGAATGAGGGAAAGAGACAGCAAAGAACTGGAAACAGCGGCTGACAATGTCTTTCAAAACGGTGAACTTAGTGGTTCTTGGGAAACAAGAGCAGCAAGGCGGGCAGAGCCCACGTAGCATGTACGAGATACTGAGGCAATTGCCCTGCACGTGCCAGTCCTGTGCCAAGGATCACGGATGCAGGCTGTGACAGATGCCCTCAGCCCCAGCCCGCCGCGGCCACGGGGCTCCCCCGCCGGCCAATGGCTGCAGCTCATCACCTGGCGCTCGCAGCCGACTCAGTCAGCCCCTCTCCTCCGTCAGTGACAGGGCCTATCGATGCGCAGACGGCCGGGGGCAGGAGATGCTGAAGCTGCAGTTCGAAGACCATTTCCATAACTTTTGAGAGAACTGGCAGGTCGGAAATGAGTCGATAGTTCAGATAGATTGTCAGGTAATAAGGAGAGTCGTTAGAACAGGGCAATAACCACAGCTGCTTTAAATTGAGCCGGAATCCAGCCAGATGTCAAGGTGGAGCTGTGCTGCTGGCTGTAACAGAGCCCTGTCTTCTCTGCGTCCCTGAAAGAGCCACACAGGCCACGGGTTCAAACAATGGGTTGACAGCTGCAGCTCCCAAATTGCCTTCATCTCCCGTGCAGGGGTAGCCACAATGCAGTCAAGAAAGACAGATTGATCTCGTGTTCAAAGACTCATAGAACTGGAAAAAAAAAAAAAATACCAGTGACTGGGGCTCCACGGCCTCAATTACTTGCACGAAATGAACTGGAAAAATTTGGCAAGTCGAGAAATTAAGGGACACAAAAGCTGGTTTCTCATCTACTCTGCTATTAAGGGATCACAGTGAACGCACTTATGCTCGTCAGCATTCGACTCAGCGGGATTGCACAATGCTCAGTACTCAGGTTCCTTCCCTTCGGGGCCACAGAGGTTCTCAAGTGTCCAGAGAAGGATGAGATCTCCCACCGTGGGCCCAGGAGTCAGCCGGCTCCCCACATCCTGACACTCCGTGTGTTCATCTGCACAAAGGAAGCTTCGGGTGAGACCTCTTGTCAGCGACGTGTGATTTGCATGCAAGCACACGCGTTGCACTGGAAATGCCTCATGGACGCCTTGGCAAGCAAGGAGCGGGAGTCATGTGACACTCATGCTGCCTAGGTCCCAGAAATGGCCCCAGCACCCTCACACCGCATGCATTTATGCCTGGGAGAATGACTGGCTTCTGTGAGAACAAACCACAGTCAGGCTGAACACAAATCGCACAGGCAGACGCCACATGTGATTTCATGCTTCCGTACTCTTTGTCCCGTGTTCCTTCCCCCTCCCCCGCGAAGCTTTGCCTTCCCTCTCGCTCATCCATTAAGGCCCTGACCGAACGCCGCATCCTGTGAGAGCCCGTGCCTCCCCATCAGCTACACTCCACTATCGATTCATAACTCCATCTTTGTACTCGGTACACGTGCTGACAATGGCCAGCTGCCTATGTGGACTCCCCGCTAACAAATTATGAGCAAGGACCATGACTTATTTATTCTGTGTCCCCAATGCCCAGCACAGTGCTTGGCACACCGTCAGAAATCAATAAACAACCTCCGCCTCGCGGGCAGGTCAGTGGTGCAGAGGGGGAGAAGCCTCCCTAGGTAGAGTGGCCGTGGACTGGGAGGGGGCAGTTACGTGTCCTGTGTGGATGTCGCTCACTGATGATCACAGTCTCCCAGACAGATGACAGTGTCACCGTGAAAGGTGACTGTCCTCTGAACATCACACGAACCGGGCATCCTGACCCACGCCGGGCTGGTGGACACTTGTGAGTGTCCAGCTGGAACTCAGGCAGTCCAGCATTTGCGCATCTCAAATGAAAAACAACTTTACAAATGTTTGATACTTGTGTAAAGCCAGCATCCTTACCATCCGTACGTAAATTATGGTGCATAGGAGTCCAGATCAAAATAGCCGACCGTGTTTGTTAAAAGCGTAGCTGACGAGCACACGCAGTAAGATCTGAGGCCGTCTGTCGCCCTCGCAGGGTCTACTTGTGCTGCCACGAGTGACCTGTGGATTCCAGTCCACAGAGCTTGGGCGGGCTCATCCTTCCTGCCCTGGGGCAGAGCGTGTGACCCCAGCCTGTGGCAGGTGGTAACAGCTTATTCAGGGACTGGCATGCGACCCACATTCGTCCAACGAGACTTACTCTATGGGTTTTTGCTGGGATTACTGGAAAGGGAAGCTCTCCTTTGAATGGGGCTGTGACTCGTAAGAACGATGGGAGCCTGAATCTCTACAGGTCACACAAGGATTAAGAAAAACATGTGCTCTGGTGACCTAGTTTGCATCTTGCTGCAGTGATAGTCAGTTCTATGGCTGGAGTTTTCAGTCTTGTGAGCTAATGTCATCTCTCTTTTCTACCCAGTGTCATTGAGTTACAAATTACATAAAACAAAATTCACCCATTTATGTATGCAGTCTGAGGGATTTTGGTAAATGTATGTGATCACCCAAACCCCCTTACAGTCAAGTTTTAGGGTACTCCTGTCTCCCCTCAAAACCCCCCTCATAGCTTTGGCTCCAGTCTCCCACACCTGGGGCTCCGGCCAACCACAAAGTGGCTTTCTGTGGCTGTCACCTTGACTTTTCTAAAATTTAATGTAAACAGAATCATACAGTGTTAACTCTTTTGTTCCTGACATCTTTCCTACAGCATGATGTTTTTAAGATTCATCCACATACTTATATATGTGAGTAACTGATTACTTCTAACTGCTAAAGGACATTCCACCGTGGATGTGCTGCATTTTACTCACCCCTTCAGCCGTGACGCGCAGCTGAGTTGTTTCTAGGTTTCAGTGATTGCGAACAGGGCTGCCACACATATGTGCACCCTGGTCTTTGTGTGGAAACATGTTTTCATTGCTGTTAGATAAACGTCTAGCAGTAAGATGTCTGGGTTCCACGGTAAGTGTGTGCTAGACTCAGAAGACACTGCCAAACTGTCTCCCAAAGCAGCCGTACAGCCAATGCATGGAGTTCCAGGGAGCGCCCACCTTTGGGATTCAAGCTTTTGAGGGTTAGCCTTTCTAATATGTGTGTACGTACTGGCGTAAATATTTACCCTCCTGTCCGATGATGCTGTGCTAATTGGCCATTTGCGTACCTCTTTTTGTGAAATCCTTCTTCAGATTTTATGCATCCCACCCTTTTTCAATTGTTCATCTTCTTGTTGTTGAATTTTAGGATGTGTTTACATATTGTGCATGCAAGTCCTTTGCCAGATTTATGTATTGCAAATATTTTCCCTTAAACTGTGGCTTGCTTTGGTATTTCTTTTCTTTTTTTTTTTTTTTGAGACCGAGTCTTGTTCTGTTGCTGGGGCTAGAGTGCCGTGACATCAGCCTAGCTCACAGCAACCTCGAACTCCTGGGCTCAAGCAATCCTCCTGCCTCAGCCTCCCAAGTAGCTGGGACTACAGGCATACACCACCATGCCCGGCTAATTTTTCTATTTTTAGTAGAGACAGGGTCTCGCTCTTGCTCAGTCTGGTCTCGAACTCCTGAGCTCAAACGATCCTCTTGCCTCAGCCTCCCAAAGCACTGGGATGACAGGCGTGAGCCACCACACCCAGTTGCATTGTTATTTCTTAACAATGTCTTCTGAACAGCAGTCCAAGTTATCAGCCTTTTTTCTCTCATGGCTTGTGTGCTTTTTAAATTTTCTATTTAAGAAATTAAAAAACCCATTTTTAATAGTTGCTTTAAGAAACTCTTTTTTTCTTAAAGAGTATTTCTTTAAATATTTGTGAGAACTCACTAGTGAAAACATCTAGGTCTAGAGATTCTCTGTGTGTGTGTGTAAACGTTTTAATTTGTATTTAAATTTCTTTAGGAGACATAGGGTTGCTCAGATTTTCTATTTTTTTATTTAACCAGATTTTATAGTTTGTATATTTCAAATAATTTGTCTACTTCTTCTAAATCACCAAATTTGCTGACATAATTTTTCCTATAATTTCTTTATTATCCTTTTAATAAAGACCTCTATCGATATCTGACAAGGTTCAAAGTGATTTTCTCTTTTTATCTATCTAATCTGAAAATCTTTGGTTTTTAATAGTCCAAAGGTCAGCAGGCGTTTTGTTTAAGGGGCCGGGTAGTAAATGGCTCAGCTTTAGAGACCCCAGCGGTCTCTGTCACACCACACCTCCTACCCCTCCTTACGGCCGTCATCACCATCATCATCATCCTTGTCTCCATCTTCATCTTCCTTTAACAGCCATTGTTTCTGTAAACACCATTCTCAGCTCATGCACCAAATGAAAACAAAGCACAGCCCATATTCTCCCCTGAGGCCACAGCCGGACACCTCTGGTTTAAGGTTGGCCCACTGGAGTTGAATGTAACTACTGACGTGGGTGGATACAGGTCAAACTTGTTGCTCTTTGCTGGGTATTGATTTCATTTCTTTTGTGTTCTTTTTCATTAAATGTTTTTCTTTTGCATTAACTAAATGCATTTTGTGCTCCCTTTTGATTTCTGTGTTTAATGTTTAGCTGTTTTTCTTTGTGTTTCTATTATTGCTCTAGGTAACATAACACGACATTCATCTTTAACGTCAAGTGTATACTAACACATATCAACACACGTACGAACTACACCAGCTCATCCCCCTCCTCCCGCTCCCTCGCTCTTTCATTGCCATATGTGGTATACCAATACACATCACAAGTCTTAAAATGTACTTTTTATACATTTTGCTTTAAGCAGTCCTATGTCTTTTGACAAAAAGCAAGAGAATAAGAGAAATAGAATATATAACGAACCTATATTTTATTTTAAAATTAAAAATCATCTATATTTTCCACCTATTTACCATGGCTTGTGTTCTGAGGTTTCATCCAAAGCCTTTAGTCAAAAGACATCCTTCTGTATTTCTTGTAGTGCAGGTCTAGTAAGAAGGAATTCTACCAGTGATCAATTATCAAAAATGTCCTCATTCTGTCTTCAATTGTAAAGGATAGCTTCATCAGATATAGAAGGTTGTTTTTTTCCTCTCAGAAACTTCAACATTTTATTCCAACTTCTCTGAACTTCACAGTTTGGGATGTCAACATAGTAAATTACATTGCTCTTTTCTATACATGAATTGTCTTTTTCTTTCTCAAAGCTTTCTTTGTCTTTGGGTCTTTAGTGGCTTGAATATAGCTTATCTAGGTGTATTTCTTTTTGTATATAACTTACTTGGGGATTTTTGAGCCTCATGAATTTTTAAATTAAGGCTTTTATCAAATTTGGGAGATTTTCAGCATTATTACTCTAAATATCTTTATATAATTTGAAGTTTATTCCTACATATCTGGAACTCCAATTACGTATGTGTTGGATGCTTGATGATGTCCAACAGATCTCTTAATTTTCATTTTTATTCAATCTTTTTTCTTATGCTTTTCAAATTGGATATTTTTAATTGATCTTTTTTAAAATTGATTCTTTCTTCTGCCAACTCAGTGCTGCTGATGAATCCACTCCGTGGATTGTTATTTCACACGTTGCTCTTTCCAGATCTAGAATTTCCACCTGGCTCTTTTTTATATTTTTCATTTCTCCATTGAGATTTCCTATCTGTTCACTCATTAAGAGTATATTTTCATTGAATTATTTGAGCATATTTTTTAAAAGTGTTTGAACATATTTATAATAGCTTCTTCTAAGTTTTGACTACTCATCCAAAATCAAAACTCATTTCAAGTTACTGTCCCAGGCAGACTGTCCTCCTTATATTCATGACTAATCATTTTTGGTTGAAAATGAGGCAATGTAGATAATATGATACCTTGTAGCAACTGTGGATTCTTTTTGTTCTTCAGAGAGTTGTTTTTTGTTTATTTGTTCATTTGTTTTACTAAGCAATTAATGTGCCTACACACAAACTTTAAAATCTTTCTTGCTCTCAGTATGTAGTCACCAATAGTTCTGTTCAGATTTTTCTAAGCCTGTAAGTGCCTCCCTTGTTCCTGTTTAGGTTAATTCCCAGCCAGCAATCTAGTCAGAGGTTCTGCTCAGATTTCTCAGGCCAATTAGGGTTCTGTCATTGGGCAAGTTGTCTCTGGTTCAGAGTGCATTTTAAAAATCAGCATGTTTGCAAACCTCCCTGGGCTTTCTCTGGGGTCTCTGGAGTCTTCCATACAAGTGTGTAGTTTAACCGTCAGCCAAGGATACACAGAGACTTTATTACCTAGTCCTTCTCCAGCTATCACCCCTGCTGAACCTCCCCTTTACCTTCCCGGCTATTTTACCCTCAAACCAAATACCCCGCCCTTAGCTATTTACATTGTCTTATTTTTTTTCTGAAAAACCTGGGGGGATGAGAGTGCCTCCAGGAAAGAAAATCACAAACTTATTATTTGCACTCAAAGGAGTAATGCAGTTTTGCAGGCTGTCGCATAAGCCTAATAAGAAGCATACAAAGGGCACATGATCTCCTGACACTTTTGGAAAGGCTCTACCTGGCACCACAGTTTACATGGCATGTTATGTGGCATGTGCTCTCAAAGGCCCATGCACCTGCAAACATTCCCAAGCCACGGTTAGGATGCCTTTGTCTTCTGTCTGTGCAGGTGTGGGAGATACATTAAAGAATACTGTTTCCTTCAAGGTATTTTCAATTTTCTCTCTTTAGAAAAAAACATTTTAAATAAATTAATTGATACAATAAAATGAAAGCAGATTCAATAAAAACATTAGGCACATTTATAAAATACTAATAACATAGTTTTTCTTAATGTCACGTTAAACTGAATTACAACATTTAGAGCAGTGTGCAGACACACAAATGAGGCAAGGTAAGCCCAGCTTTCTTTAAAGCCTTTCTTATCTCTTTGTTCCCGTTTTTTCCTGAGTTTTTATTTGATAATATAAATACATGCATCAGAGTCTCCTAAGGTGATGGTTGAAGTTCAGATCCGTAGGCCCTGTCTCAGTTGTCCTGTATAATAATATCTCCAGGTAAAACTTAGGAGACCTGTATTTTAAAACAAATTTCTAGGGCAATTCTTTCTATTGAAATTTTCCAATGCAGGCATTGAACATTAGAATAATTATTTAAGAATTATACTTTCAGGCATTTACTGTCCTTATTCTTTGACCTAATAATTGCATATACTCTTATCATAAGGAAATAATTAAAATAGATTGAAACAGTGCAATGCCTGAAGGTGTGCTCTATACCATTACTTACAGACAAGGTTTTAGGGACCACTTGGGTATCCAGCAGTAAGAGAATGACTGTCAGCACGTAGTAAAGTAACTGCTATAGTATAAACATTAGCAATACACTCAGGGAAAGAAAAGTAATTATAGCACTGTAAAATAATAAAACAACATAAAATTCTATGTGTGTCATTATTGAATCAATGTGAAAACGTGTATTTATATAGTTCAAGATTAGAAAGAAGCCTAGAAAGAAATAAACTATGTCAAGGTGATGACATTAGAGATCATTAACAAAATTCTTCTTTAATGTTTTCATATTGTTATAATACTTCAAAAACAGAAGTTTAAGAAAACCTAGTAATGGGGCCAGGCACGGTGGCTCAAGCCTGTAATCCTAGCACTCTGGGAGGCTGAGGCGGGTGGATCGTTTGAGCTTAGGAGTTTGAGACCAGCCTGGGTGAGAGTGAGACCCTGTCTCTACTAAAAATAGAAAGAAATTGGCTGGACAACCAAAAATATATAGAAAAAATTAGCTGGGCATGGTGGTACATGCCTGTAGTCCCAACTACTTGGGAGGCTGAGGCAGGAAGGTCACTTGAGCCCAGGGATTTGAGGTTGCTCAGCTAGGCTGATGCCACAGCACTCTAGCCTGGGCAACAGAGTGAGATTCTGTCTCAAAAAAAAAAAAAAAAAAAAGAAAGAAAAAAGAAAAATAAAAAGAAAAGAAAAAAAAACTAGTAATGGTTAAATTCGATAATACTGATTTTTTGAATTATATTCAGCTGAAGTATTTTTTCTACAAAGCTCACTATGTTTCACTATATCTCTGAACTCCTGTAGAATTTACTAAATGTAATATTCATTCAGCATTTGCAAAATGAAAAAATATCTGGGAATTACATTCTGGGGAGGGACAGTGCGTGCAGGGTCAGAGTATGGGAGCACAGGTGTGCCCGGGTGGTGGAGAACGTATCAGAGCCCTGTGAGTTTGAAGTCAGGGGATGGATCGGATCTAGGAGTTAAGGGTCTTGTGTCTGCCTAATTAAGGGGTTTGGTTTTTTTCTTTGAAGCCACAAGGCAAAGATGTTTTCTTGAGCAGGTAAATATTTGCACTTGTTTTAAGCAGAGTGGGCCGGGCCATTGAGAAGCAGAGGTCGTGACACAGAACAGGAGGGAGTTGACGAGCGTCATGGGTTTTGCCTGACAGCAAAGCCACACCACTCAACACGTGAACCTGAGCACGAGTTCCTCACCTGAGCTGCATGATGCTCAGAACACCACCTTCCCAACAGCCACCTTGCCAAGTGAGGTGCTATCCTGGGCCAGTTTGGACTCCCTTCAGAATTAGAAGTTTCTTGGAAGAAATACCATTTGGGAAGTAAGACTTTGGTTATAAAAAGGAATGAGAAAACAAGCATCAGCTTTGGTCATGAGGTGGTAATACTTAGTACACAGAATTCTGTTCTTAGTGAACAGAATTGATTATTTCCAGAATATTCAGAATTAGACCTGGCATGTGTCCCGAATTTATGGGTATAATTTTTAAATGTCCTCCTTAATTAAAACTGGCACGTATTTAGTACAATTTGCCCACCTCGAGAGTGCCTGTTTGCTCATGGTATGGAGCCCTGAAGTGATGCTGACACCAAATGCACACCGCTCATACCAAATGCACACCACTCATACCAAATGCATACTGCTCATACCAAACACATACCACTCATACCAAATGCACACCGCTCTTACCAAATGCATACCTCTGATAATAAATGCATACCGCTGACACCAAATGCATACCACTGACACCAAATGCATACCGCTGACACCAAATGCATACAGCTGACACCAAATGCATACCACTGATACCAAATGCATACAGCTGATACCAAATGCATACAGCTGACACCAAGTGCATACCGCTAATGCCAGACACCCAAAACACCAGAGCCTAAGGCACGTTTTCACTCCCTTCTGTGTTCCAACAGAAGGAAACCTAAATTCTAGTCTCCGGTGACCTATAACTACCTCCTGAGCACTTAATGTGTGCAAATAACTGTGCTAGCTGCTATGGGATATGCAAAGGAGACACTGTGGTTCTTGGAACCACGTGGGCCTAAATACAGGCAAAGATACACATCAATCTCCTTGCTTGTGAACACTATATAACCCTATAAATGATTGACAGGGAAAAGGGCACAAACTTTACATAGGTAAAGTCCATTTGAATGGACCGGTTCAAAAAAATATTGGATGGGGCTGAGGGGGCTTCAGAGACATTGAACTTGACTTACTAACTGGGGAGCAAACTTTTGTGGTTTTGTACCTTTTTATGTCTAAATTTTCCTCCTCCTGTTGCCGTGTTTTCTTCTCTTACAGTCGGGACTGTGCTTTCTTTCCCAGGTGCTGCCTCGCTCAGACCTGACTGTGGCTCCCCAACCCCAGTGCAGCGTGAGCCCCCCAGACCCGCGTGCTCAGCCCCACACCCCACACAGCCCAGCAAGTCCTGCACTACGTCCCAAGTCCCCTCCTGGGACTGGACTTGTGTTCCTGTGCAGCACAATTTAATCCATTGCTCTGCACAATGTGTGTCCACTGAGCAACACAGAACATCAGCGGTGACCGTCAGTATCCTCAGGCCGATGCCAACAGCTCCCCGCCCGTAGCCGGCCGCCAGCAGGGCTTCAACAGTGGCTTGTCACTGCGACATCCAGGGCAGTGTTTCACCCACCTGTCTTTTCCGTTATGTGAAGTCATTTAAGAAGACTTATTTCTTTTTAATGGCAAAATGAGAGAACTGAATATTTATCCTTTTAAGCATCTTTTAAAATCAAAATTACTCTTTAATCCCAATTATGGTTATTAACCAATTAGTTCCTCCACATCTCACTTAAATAATTTATAGCAGAACACACTCAAGGACAATCCTCAAACCCAAGTACTGCTTCAAGTTCACGTAATTACTCCAGCATCAGAACCGCAGCACTCTGGGAGCAAGAGGCTACCAGTGGCTTTGCCGCAAGGCTCCAGGGCTGCTCGCGGTGCCTTCTGCAGGCTGTGGTACACGCGCCTGAGTCTGGTACGAAAACAGTGCAACAATTCACGTACAGAAAACATAACAGCAAACTAGACTGTGAAAAGTACCAAGTGTCAGCGCCAGAAAAAGTCTCGAGAATGGAAATGCTTATAAAATGATTCGGGCTGGGACCAGGGTGAGCGTGTGCATGCGTGTGGGTGAGGGGCGCTGAGAAGTAGGCACAGAGATCAGCAACAGTAAAGAATCACGGACAAAAAGGAAAAACAGGGTTTGAATGGTGTGGTTATTTACTGTTTCAGCAATCAAACTTTACAATAGAACAGGTCACATCTGTATGCTTGCCACCATTTTTTGACACCTGATCAGAATAAGACATTTGTAGATAATAAGGTCATTGTAAGCCAACATGATCTAAACATTTTAAAATGTGGGGGAAAGGAATTTATATTCTCTTGAATGTCTTGGAATCACTGTGTGTGTGTGTGTGTGTGTGTGTGTGTGTATATATATATATATAAAGGAGAGAGATTGAGGAAGGAAGGTTGTGGAGAAAGGTCGTACACCTGCCTGGAGAAAGGTCGTGACATCTGACTGGCCCTCGTCACAGCTTGGCCAGTAGGACACTCACCTGCTGTCTGGAGCCACGGCGGAGCAGCTGCAGGTGGGGTGGCAGATCCTGAGCCCCGCTGCTCTCTGGGCAGTTGCCTGAGGAGTGAGGGGCCCAGTGCCTCCTCCTTGTGGGGCTGACGGAAGGGACGTGTGGACACAGCAGGTTTGATATTTTGCATGCCAAGAAAGTAGGCTCATACCGGTTGTGGGAAAGCCTTACCTAGAAAGCACTCAGATTTCCTCATGTTTCCCTCAGTTCCACTCTTCCAAAATGACATTGACGAACTTCCTCTTTAACTGGTATTCATACAATTGTCCTAAAAAGATCAAGTGTAACCAAATTGACATACATGTAGCCCAATATGCATTTTTCACTCTGAGAGATGATCTCGAT
Organism: Lepilemur ruficaudatus; assembly: GCA_963574885.1. Classification (NCBI taxonomy): domain Eukaryota; kingdom Metazoa; phylum Chordata; class Mammalia; order Primates; family Lepilemuridae; genus Lepilemur; species Lepilemur ruficaudatus. The sequence goes on from CAUYRT010052852.1 coordinate 75,711, forward strand.
AAAGTGTTTCACTTGAAAACACCTCGTATCACAGAACATGGTGGGACAAAATTTATTGAGATCTTAAAAGTAGAATAGAAAAATATTTGTGAATGTATACATTTTATGTTGCAGACCCTCTAGAAATCAGAATAAATATTGGTTAGATGAACTGACTAATATGAGCAAAGTCCTTCTGCAAAGTTAAGAATTCTGAACTCCAGTAAGCCACAAAAATCAGTTTTAGAAATCAAAGTTTGGAAGAATGATTTGATTCTTGGTTACATTGTTTTATATAAAGAGATGTAGCTGGGAGATTTTCATTGAAATATATAATAACATCCATAAGTAAAAATGTGGAGAAATTTTTAAGAGACAGGGTCTGGCTCTGTCACCCAGGCTGGAGTGCAGGGGTGTGATCACAGTTCACTGTAGCCTTGAACTCCTGGCCTCAAGCTTATCTCCTGCCTCAGCCTCCCAACACCCTGGGATTACAGGCATGAACCATTGTGCCCAGCCCATAAGTATAATAAAAGTATAAAATCATAAGTTCATAGCATATAGTGCACTGAATGTTCGCAAACAGAACACTCCTGCCTTTACCAGAACCCTACAAGAAGTGGAGTATAACCAGTATCCAAGAAGCCACCTGTGTCCCTTCAGATGCTACCCTATTGCAAGGCTAACCATTGTCCTGAACCACAGAATCAGAGATTGATTTTACTGGTTTCTGGAATTTATATAATAACATTATATAGGGCTGGGGACTAATTTCAGCACTTTGGGAGCCTAAGACAAGAAGATCGCTTGGGGCCAGGAGTTCAAGACAAGCCTGAGGAACACGGTGAGACTCCATCTCTACAAAAACATAGGGAAAAGCCAGTGGACGTGGTGGCACATGCCTGTAGTCCTAGCCTCTCAGGAGCCTGAGGTGACAGGATCGCATGAGCCTGAGTTGGAGGCTGCAGTGAGCTCTGATTGCAGCACTGCACTCCAGCCTGTCTCTAAGTGTAAATTAATAAATAAACAAAGTCATGTAGTATGTGCTCTTTCCTGTCTGGCATTTTGCTGTTGAGATTTATGCACATTGTTGCAAGAAGCTGTGCTTCTTGCAACAATGTTGCACAGCGTTTGAGGTTCACTGTGCAACTGCCACAGTTGATGGATCTGCTGTGGTGGGGCTGGCATTTAAGTAGTTTGCAGTTTTAGCTATAACGAATGGTGTTGCTGACAATATTTAGTGCACCTACCTGTTTTCCAAAGCTGTACCATATTAAGCCCACCAGAAATGAGAGTTCTGCTTGTTCTAACTCTTCAACACAGCTTGCATTCCAAGTCTTTTTCATTTTAGCTATTCTGATGGCTACACAGTAGTATTTTATATGTGCTTAATAACAAAGGAAGTTGAGCATCTTTTAATATATTTATTGACCATTTTGATACACTTTTGTGAAGTATCTGTTTAAATTGCTTGCCTATTTTCCTATTGTTTCTTTTTGTCTTCTTATTGATTTGTTCAAGTTCTTTATATATTCTGGGAGCGAATCCCTTGCCGCGTGAGCGTGTTACAAACATCTCACTCCAGGGCTTGTCCTTTCACACTCTTAACAGAGTCTTCTGGTAAACACGAGTACTTGATCTTATCATAGTCAAATGTAACAGTATTTTGTTTACAGTTTTTATCCTATTTAAGAAATCTTTGCTCTCTCCAAATCATAAAGGTGATCTATCATTTATTCTAAAAAGTTTATAGTTAATTTCTTACATTTAGATCTGCAGTGCAGCTAGAGTTTACTTTTGTGAATTGGTGAAGTAATGGCTAATATTAATTTCTTCATATATAAATCCCATCGACTTAGCTGAATTTATTGAAAAGACTATCATCTGCCCACTGTGCTGTAGTCCCGCGCTTTCCATAAACCAGGTAACGTGTGTGTGTGTGTGTGTGTGTGTGTGTGTGTGTGTGTGTGTGTGGGAATGACTCCATGCCTATTTTGTTCCAGGAGCCTGTTGTTGGTTATCACAGCTTATTACAGACCCTGGTACCTGGAGGCTTCAGTGATCCAGTTACATTCTTGTTCTTTGAGATTGCCCGGGCCATTTGCTTGGCCAGGATATTTTAGGAAGAGTTTTTCAATATTCTGCAAAAAAACCTCCTGGAATTTTAACTGTAATTGCATTATATCCACAGATTATTGTGAAAGAAAAATAAGTTAATGTAATATTTATTTTTTAAAGCCATAGCATGGTAAATATCTTCATATATACCAAAATTTAGATAGTCAAATTCTTTTCTTACTATTTATTTTTAAATTGACAAATAAAATTGTATATGTTTCAGGCGTGCAGCATGATGTTTTGAAATATGGGCACATTACAGAATGGCTAAACAAGCTGCCGTCACACACTAGCACATTACCTCACAGAGTTATTACTTTTGTGGTGAGAACACAACTCACTCTCAGCAATTTTCAAGTATAGAAAAAACATTGTTGCCAACAGCAGTCACCAGGTTGCACAGCAGCTCTCTTGAACCTACGCCTCAGTCCAGCGGAAACTTTGTACCCTCGGACCAGCGTCTCCCAACCCCACCGCCCCCCAGGCCCTGCTGACCCCTGTCCTGCTCTCTGCCACAGCGAGTTCGGCTTCCTCAGCTCCCACATGTACTAAATAAGTGGGATCACCCGGCATTTGTCTTTCTGCGCCTGGCTCATTCCACTTAACTTAATGCTCCCAGGTTTACATATATTTTTGTCACAAGTAGGATTTCCTTCTCCTTTAAGGCTGAGCCGGGCCTATACATCACATTTTCCTTATCCATTCCATCAACCACAGACGCTGAGGTCGACCCCACACCTTGAGTATCGGGAATGATGCTGCAGTGAGTGCAGGAGGGCAGACACCTCCTTTGGCTTACTGACTTCACTTCCTTTGGGTGTATTACCAGTAGCGGGATTGCCTTCAGTAATATGTTTAGGTTTTAGAGTAGGGGTCTTGCATACTTTTATTTGATTTATCTTTCATATGTCTTACGTGTGTTGTTGCTATCATACGTTCTATTTTTGGTATATAGGAGCTTGATTGATTTGGCCATGTATGGTTTCATGTCTAGTAACCTTGTTAACTCGACTTTGTGATTCTAATAGTTTGCAGAAATATTTGGAATTTCTAAACACTTAATCATGTCATCTGCAGAGCAATGTCATTTTAACAATAAATCCATCAACTTGATTCTAAGTGAAGAATGTTCAAAGATGTAAGATACGAAGAATTCACTCTTCCCCCCACCTTCATTTCATCTTAGAAACCCTTGTCCATGTTGGAAACAGAGAGGGTGCACAAATACACAGAGAGCAAAACTGTAGTTACACGCAAACTAGGAAAGAATCCTAGAGACTAGGAAAAGAAGATGGTTATTTATTACGTGAAAGCAAGACTTTGGCTTTTCTATTGATGACCTTTATGAACATGGTGAACTAGAAGTGTCATAGGACTTCATAAGTGAGGTAAATGATACCTGATGTGGCTGAGAATTGTATGTCATCAATTTGGCATTAGATTTGCATAAAAATGATTAAGGGATTATTTGCATGTAAAAACTATCCTGTTTCTCATAAATGAATAAAGTCACTAATAAATTATTTTTCTTCTTCTTGTTATTATTAATTAAATAGTATTTTGGGTCTTCTCATGGTAATACAGTATAAAGAAAAACACAGGAAATTAAAGTATATACTACATTTGAATTTTCTCAGAAAATGGTTTAATATAACTTATATTTGGAATCTAGGAGTATGTTATGGGATCACAGCCACAGTAAATACAAAATGTTGAATTTAAATAAAAACTACCATTTACAAGGATCTACTAAACTTCAGGCTTCCGTCATAAGATGAGAATATCTGCGTGGGCTGGCGTGTCTAGGCTATTCTTGCTAATAACATGTATTGCAGTCCCTCTGCCACTTAGCATCTTAGGCAACAAGATGCCCAGGGCAGAAAGCGCAGGGCGCCCGCCCCTCCTGCCACTCAGGCCGTGGGTTCCCACGGGGGCAAAATGGCTGGAACAGCCCCCGGTCCTGCAGCTCTCTCCGTGGTCCAGCTGCTCTTCTCCAGCGACGCTAGTCGTTAGAAGAGAGGAGGGAGACAGCAAGGAAGGTAAAGGGCGTCAGAGTCAGGAAACCGCTCAGGGACCAGACTTGCCCACAAGCAGGGAGGGGACAGTGGTGGCTTCAGAAGCACGAGGAGCAGGTCTCCATCTCTCTCTCCTGCCGTTTCCTCAGCCCAGTGCTCGAGTGTGTCCCAGTGACACAGGCAGCCACGCAGGGCAAGCGGCAGAAACAGAGAGGACACCAACGCGGACAGACACAGACAAAAGAAATGGAAGTCGTCAGATTTGCTGTAACACTCGAGGCACTCTCAGCCTGCCCCATGGGCTTGTGAGTTGTTTTCTTTGGAGTTTCCTGGACGCTGCCTCTCAAAGATTGCCACAGACGGCTGTGAACTTAAATAACATAATGCATAACGGAAAAACAGAAAATGTTACTTTTGTATTCATAAAAAAAAACTGGACATTTGGGACATAGGTTGAAGCCTTGGGTCCAAGATAGAATGTGCAAAAAAAGACAATTTTCTGTAGGCTGTGAGTTAATAGATGATGGCACCTCTGTCTGCTGTGAGCCAGGAGGGACGGTGTCAGCATCAGTCCTCGCCTGCTTAGACACCAGACGGATACCACAGGGCTGCCATTTGAGGACTACAGGAAGACGTCGAGGAGAAGAGCCTGGGGGAGGCTGGACGCAGGGACGTGATGGTGTCGTGAAGAGTGTGGCTGGCTGCGTCTCCAGCCCCTGGGGGAGAGCCGGGAAGAATGGCTTTAGTGTAGCAGCAGGCCCCTCAAGGAAGGGACCGTCTAATGACCAAGACTTTCTCAGTGGGAACGAGTGTCCTTAAGAGAAAACAAGCACGGAGGTACATGGAGTTATAATAAAATTCCAAGCAGATGACTGGAGCAGGTGCGTGTCAAGGTCCCCCAGGAGTGAGACCCGATTCAGGGGTACCGTGGGAGGGGTGGGGGGGGCTTTCCTCCGCCCAGCCTGGAAACTCTTCCGCGTTGCTTTCCAAAGGCACAGAGTGTGCCTGGATGATCATGTTCATGTTGCTTCTAAATTTTCTCACAGCCTAAATTAGAACTTGACTTGTTTGTCAAAACCATCACTTTAAAAAGTTACACGTATTTTCCATCAGTGATCCTTTATTGGCCTGAAAGCTTCCAGGCTTTAAAAGTGTTTCCTGTCACTTTGGGTACATCTCTTTAAAATTGGATGTAACCTATGCATTTGATCCCCAGAAAAGTGTGTAAACATACAAGCCAAGCAACACACAGCCCCCTACACACATTCCAAGTTTTTGTGTAAATGCTGTGCGTCTGCAGACCTCTGAAGCAGCCTAGATTCAAATCTCACAACTCTGCTTCAGGATATTTTATATTTTACTGATAAATCATGCATTGTTTGACCAGAGGTGAGCAGCAAAGAAATTTAAAGTCAAAGAGCTACCAGACACCGCGCTACCAAATGACCAGCACCCAGATGAAGCCAATGAGCCATTGCAGTTGCAAAGGTGGGATTGACCCACATCTTCTATTGGGCCCCTATTTTGCACAAAGTGGCATTTGAATTTGCTTCTTCCCTGATTTGGTTAAAAAATATATTAGTATAAATGATCTGGGAGCTGGGTTGCAGCTCCAGATCTGGCCCCGTGCCCTCATGTGACCTGGGGTGAGTCCGTCCCCTATAACACGATGAGCCTGGAGTAAGCGTCTGTGAGACCCACCCCACGTTGTAAACAAGAGTTGGTGGTCATCTGCAGGTGCCCAGGTGCCTGCTGGCTGCATATGAGGGCCCTAAAACTCCCAGTAGAAACCTCCCCCAAGTGCAGTGGTTTCCGATATCATGTTACCTTGGATAATTACTTAATCTCAGATGAACTTCACTGTCCCCAACTAGTAAATGAGAATAACTTCCTACATTTGATATGCGAGTTAACTAAAAAAATAAATGCAAAGCCCTGACCACAATGCCTGGCAAATACTAAGCTTTTAGCAGGCAATGGTTATTAAGACTGGAATTTTTTCCTTTAGCAGGGATGTTCAGGAAGAAAAAAGACATCAGAAACAGCTTTCTTTTAGCAGAGGTGTGGTCTTACTGCTCTGAGACACTACGGAGAATTGGAGGAATGCACACATGTGCGCCTACATTCACACCCACGTGTATTACGCGCATACAGGCTCGTGTGTGCACGGAGACGCATGTAAATATATTTCCATATATTTCTCATGCCAGTTCTTCTTGGACTTTGTCCTTTTGTAACTTGCATTCTTTGAATTCTCAGTAATTTGGTCTTTTTCACTCCTGCTTACTACTCACACCCCCGAAATACTAAAGAGACGTGAAGGTCTTAAGCTGGGATTCACTTATCCCGCAAGGCACCGGCGATGTAAGTGCGAAGCCTGACCAAGGAGTCCCGGGGTCCCTGAGCTGCTCTCTGCTGTCACTTGCTCCTTTGTGCACCGCCCTCCGCTCTGCCTTCCTCGGGCTGCAGAGGCAGCTCGCACACCTGCAAGCCCCATGGTGGGTGCTGTCCACTAGCTAAAATCCTCTGATAGCTCCTGTCACACGGGGGACCAGTACAAGTGTCTTGCCGGGGTGGATCAGGCCACTCGCGACACAAACTCTCTATGAGGGCTAATTTTATGTGTCAATTTGAGTGGGCCACGGGATGCCTAGATATTTGGCCAAACATCCTGGGTATTTCTGTGAGGGGGTTTGGATGAGACTAACGCTTGAATCAGTAGACTGAGAAAACAGATTTCCTTCCCTAAAGCACTGAAGGCCTAAATAGAACAAAAACACTGATCCTCCCCAGAAATCTTCCTGCCTGGCAGCCTACAGACTGGGACATTGCCTCTTTTTTTTCCTGCTTTTGGACTCAAACTGAAACATTGGCTCTTCCTGGGTCTAGCCTGCGACCCCTGGGCTGGTACTGCACCCTGCGTCTCCCAGGCTCCAGCTTGGCAAATCCCCCTGCCAACTTCCATGACCACGTGAGCCAGTTCCATATAATAAAATTCCATATTTTACAGCACACATACACCCTGTTGGTTCTCTTTCCCAGGAGAAACCTGATGGACACATTCACCACTCTCATCACCCAGGACCTCTTCTCTGCACGCCCGTTACAGCCAGTGTCGCTGCAGGCAGATTCCTGAAGACGCCCTGTGGCCTCACCCCTGTGTGTCCTGCCTGTGCCCCAAACTGGCCTGGTGAGTTTCAGGATCCGGCCCAGGCTGTCACCTGCTCAGCAAAGTCCTCTTAGACCCCCACCCTCCCCCACTCCTCTATGCCTTGAGCATGCACCCACTGACCCACTTCCCAAAGTCTCCTGTTATTCTATCATTGACTCCTGGTTTTATTAGCTAACCTACCTAGCACAGTGCTCAAAACCTAGCGGTGTTCGGCAAGCATTTGCTGGATGAGCCAACAGAAGGCAGCTCCTAGGGGAGGAGAGTCCTTTGTAACATACCTTTGTGTGGTTTGGTTTTTTTTGGTGTGTGCACGATTTACACCTGCTAATGCAGAGCCATAATTTAGAACGGTCTATCCTACAAAAGGCAGTAACTTATTTAATTGTTGTTTAAAATGCATGTCTTGTCTCTTCCTATTAATCGTAACCCCCTGGGAGTGTAACTCCTACAACTAGAGCACCCCGCACAGCTGATTCAGTATTTGGGGACATGACGGGAGCCAAAAATGTGTTGACTTTGGCACTCTGGGAAGTTTTTCTACAGTGATTTTGAAGGATCAACGTAAGCAGTTAATTTCAATGACCAATCCAATCATTTCCTAATTCCTACTGCTTAAAAACAACAAGTTTTTTTGAGTCATGTTATGGGATGACTCCTTCCACTTACTGAGGATGTGAAATAGAATGTCTGTCTTTTTTTGTGGACTTGATTTTGGTCTCAAGTGTGAGGAAACACGCACAGGGGAGATGATTGATGGGCTCATATCAGGTGTCATGGTTCTGATGCTTTATCTCCTCAATTTCCTTCATAATTTCCTGAAACTTTAGAACTAGTATTTTTCATCAACATTCCAGATATTGTTATTACCCTGAAGGAAAGAAGGTGAATGAAATATCAGCTCTGGTCTGATATGGCTTAGAGACTGGAAAGGTAATTCGGATTCAAAATTTCTAGACAGCGTGATTTGCTCAGCATGCTGTAGTGGCAGTAACGCAGACGGGACATCAACAGGGCTACACTTAGTGACACTTCCTCCGAGACACGCTACTGTGTGTCCCTGTTAAACAGAACTTCCTGGAGCTGTTGGACCCAATAGCATACATAGTATCCTTCCCACTGGGCACAAACCATTTTTAACTAAAGAAGATAATCTTTTCTGGGGAAGCTTTCTCCAGTTTTGCTACTAATGGAAGAGACGCAAGAAGATTCCCCTCCATCAGTTCTTAGAAACCAAAAAAAGAAACATTTTCTTACTTGGTTTTATTGTTCTGGTTAGTTAGTGCTTAGGTAGTCCTGCAGGAATTCCCAGGCCAGAAAACTGGCTATTGTCAAGCTACCCAAGCAAGTGCTTTAGAGGTTTGCCAACCTCGAACTCCATAGCAGTGTCACTGTTCCCTGGAGCTGGGGACCCTGAGAGCACGGCAGGACAGGTGGGTGCTCTGCACGAGCTCCCTGGCGTCCCGTCCTCTTGGAAAAACTGGTAGAATAAGCGGGAACAGAAACACAGAGAAAACAATCTTGTCTGTCTCGTGAGTCCCCATCTAGCGCTAGGCGGAGATGATGGAGAAAGCAGAACACACCCAACATCAGTCAGCTCTGATGATCAATTCCTGTGGGATACGCAGGGATCTGTCGAGGCATTAAAGCCTAAGCATCGCCTCCACCAGCTTGCATGCAGCTAGATATCTGAGCACTTCTTCCAGCCTCATGACCATTTATGTGAAAATGATGGGACAAAATGGCAAGTGGAGAAAATGTAATTTCTTCCCACATATTTCCTAGACTCAGACAAGGAAAATTGTCAGATACGTTCATTGAAGTGTTGATCACACGCCTTGCACAGAGTGGGTGATCGTTATGGATTAAGCTATAATTTTTAAAAGATTCGTACCATGCCAGCTGTTGCTCCAGTCACTGCAAGACGATTTTGGGAGTCCATGTAGTCCATCCATTATTCATTCACTGGATGAGAAAATACATCCATCATGTGCCCGCATAGGTGCCAGAGCCACACATGCAATTAAAATATAGCCCCTGGTGTAGAGATATTTAGAGGACCAAAGGAAAGTACAGATGTGTAAACAGATTTGCATTACCAAGCATTGTGGTGGAATGAAAGCAGGGAGGAATTTGGGGGAAGAGGCAGGCCTCGGGGAAGGTGTCCCCCGATGCTCCTCAGAGCACGTGGGAGGAGAGGAGAAACCTCTCCAGGCAGAGCACACAGCACGGCGGCAGCTTACGTAAGCAGTGTGCATGGACTCCTCGGATATTTCTCACAATTGCAAAAGGTTTTCTTAATCACCTGCAGAAAGGATCTATATCTGTTGGGTGAGATTCAACAACTCAATCAGTGAAACCTCTTAAATATGAGAATAAGTTTCAGACCAGTAGATTTAACTCCTATTCAGTGTTTTCAGGTGAAATATTCCTAGAGTGCTTGCATGTCCCATGGCCAAGGGAGTGTGTGCATTGCTGAAATGCCACAAATTCCCTATAAGGTTGTTTAAAATTAGATAATCTGTGAATAACTTGAATTCAGGAGATAATTTTGCGGTAGCTCAGCCCACCTGACATATATCAATGTGACTCTCACCTGTCAGTGCTGTTCAGTTAGTTGGGATTTTCACCCATGTGAAAAGGAGGTTTGGAAACGTGCTGATCAGAATGTCCTCTGCTGGGTAGAGTGTGTCCTGCACCCGTGGGATCTAAGGGGGTTGAGTGTTAACTTGAAGAAAACGTTGCCAAGGAAGACTGTGACCAGGGCACACTTCAAGCGTGACTGGCAAGAACAGACACAGTTATGAGATTTCTGGACTCTTAGTAAAAGAACACTGGCTCCTCTACCAGTTGCACAAGTTCTCTTCTGTGAGTGCCTGCCCTTGACATGCAAGCTCTCAGCGTCTCCGTGCGATTCAGCATCTCCAGGCTCTGTGGCCACCGTGCGTCACAGTGTCGCGATGACCAGGGAATCCCGGACACGGCACTCTGAGCTGAGTCCCCCATCTCACGGCGATGCCAACTCGGCGCAACGCTCTTTCCAATAGGCAGCGAAAATTTCCAGTGGAGGTTTCTCTTCAAGGAAGGGAATGTGTTAGAAATTGAACAGTAAGATCTGAAGAAATTGCAAGAATGAACTTCTGAAATCCATAGACAATCCTAAAAATTTTGCTTAAAAATTTTCTCCATATTTTACTTTATAGTTCGTGTCATTCCAACTGCAATAAGTGCTCTCTAAGAATAGGAATCAGAGAAGCTTCCTGATGCTTCTCCCATTGCTGAATGCTGCCCTAGCATCTGGAGAGATGACAGTCATTCTCTAAGGCAATGAATGAGTGAAACATACCCATGCTCACGGCCACAGAACTTTAGAGGACATGTCCTGTAGGAAGAAAGAATGACGTTATGACACCACACAGACGGATTGGAGCGTGGCCACTGGTCTTCAAAACGAGAAGCAGATTTACTTAATGAGGGTGAGAAGCATCAGCGGAAACAATTCAGTTCCACGCAGACAGCTAGAAAGTAACACTGCAGCAGTACCGCGGCTGGGGGCTACAAAGGTGACCCTAGGGATATGCGTTTCTTCTCCTTGCTTGAAGATAACCAGTGAATAGAAAGAGTGCAGGATTTCATTACTTTTGTTTTGAGTAAATCCTTCCTCGGTGTGACAGAGCCTCATCCAGTGGAGGACACTTGAGTCTGACCGGCGAGCTGTTCAGGGGATGCTGGCATATCGGGGTGCGGGGGAGGTGATGTGCGGCTCTTGGCTCCGTGAGTGTTGAATGTTTCCCTGTATCCACAAGGATCAGTTGTTCACAGTTTGAGCACAGTGAAAGTTTGCAAGATAGTTTGGAAGAAACAAAAGGTGTTAGCTGTCGCAGGCGCAGGTGATGGATGTGTTTTGGTTTCCCAGGACGTGCATGAGACAGCAGGGCAGGCTGGGTGGCTTCACACAACAGTACTCTCACCTTTCCGCAGGTCTGGAGGCCAGAAGCCCAGAATCCAGGTGCCTGCATAGCTGGCTGCTTCTGTAGGCTCTGAGGGAATCTGGTCCACACCTCTCGCCAGTGTCCGGGCAGCTGCGACCCTTGGCATCCCTTGTCTCAGATGCATCTCTCCAGCCTCTGCCCCCCATCACTGCTTCCTCCTGTCTGTGTGGGGGTCTCCTCTCCTCTTATAAGAAAACCAGTCATATTGGATTAGGATCTACCCTAACAACCCCATCTCAACTTCATTACATCTGCAAAGATGCTATTTCCAAACAAGGTAACATTCATAAGTAGTGGGCATTTGGACTTCAACATATCATCCTTGGGGACACAGTTCAGCCTATAGCAGGTGCCAGCCTGGAGTACCAGGCACCGGGACGCAGTGCAGAGCACCAGTGGTTTCACCACTGCCCAGCCCCACCCCGTGCTGGGAATGTCCTTCAAAATGAGATCCCACGAGCGCTAATGACTCTGAAGTGGTTATCGCTTAAGAAGAAGCATGTGGCAAGTCCTTGTTTTTCTGGGGGAAGATGTGTTCTGTATCTCATGTGATGATGGCTACGTGAGCATACACACACACACGAACTCATCATACCATGCACTTGAGATTTGATGTTTTACTGTATGTCAACGACATCTCACAGATGCTTTGAACATTGGTTCTGGGCCAAACCCAGTGCATACTTCCTGTGTAGTAAGTGTCCCAACCTGACACTGAGCCACAGCACTTTCCGACTTGCATAATAGCTGGTGTTAACATGTAGAAATTACATCTTTGCGTTAATTATATACATACGCGAGTTAGTGGTTGATCAGCAATGTTCCTTTCCCATGTATTATTTATAGAGTAATTTTGTCTGCTTTATGTTTCCATTATTTTATTCATCATGTGAGATTCTACTGTGGCCCAGATATTGTAGTAATTGCTGCAGATGCAGAAATGACTCAGACCTGGTCCCTGCCTTTGAAACCCCGTCTGGTTGGAAATCAGACAATGAACAATTATCTAATCTCGGCAAAAGCTGCATGTGCAGGGCCAGCGCGGTGCCGTGCCCAGGGGAGGGGTCATCGCCCAGCAGAGTGTGGCCAGAGCCGCAGAGGGGGTGACTTTCCAGGAAGGGAAGGAGAATGTTAGTGACAGATGCGAGGGGCAGGGGAGTGGGTGACAAATACAAGGGTGTGAGAATGTGATGACGGGACAAGGATAGATGTGTGTGTGGTCAGGTGGTGCGTGTGTGAACGTATGCATGAGCACACGTGTGCGCACACGCACATACATGCATGCATTTGCAGTGATCTCCCTGCTCCCAATCCCCAGCGGCAGGGGCCTTGCTGGCCTGGGCAGGGTCAGCGCAGCACCAGGTGTGCCGAGGGGGTGAGGAGCGGGGGGAAGGTGGTGGGGGACAAGGGAGGGTCAAGCTGTTTTATCGGACAGGATGTGAGGGGACTGGGACAGGGCAGGAGGAGTGGCGAGAAGAGCCCTGCCCCGAGCCCTGGCTGTTCAGGGAGAGGACAGCTAGAAGGAGGCCCAAGGATCCTGCCTGCCTGTGGTATACACTCTGACCTGCCGCTCTTCGCCACTCCCCAGAGAGCAGCTGGTGAAGGTTTGCACTCAGGGCTCGTGGTCTGTGTTTGGCTCCTGGTGGCGGCTGCCCTGCCGAGCCAGTCCTCAGGCTGGAGCAGAGATTTGGGTTTATTCGGGTTACAATAATAATGGATATGTGTAAAATCTGGTGCTTTCGGGAGCCATCTCCTGTACAGACAAATCTCCAATTTTCAAAATAAGCTTGTGAGACTGACTTAAACATTCAGAGAGCAAGCACAGAGACAGTTGCTGCCCAAACTGCCACTGATTTCCCTGGCCAAAGTCCCTCCTCTGTGGTTACATCTCGCCACCTTCCCAAACGCACACTGGCTGGCTTTTCGGGGACCTTCCGTGTGGAGTCACATCCGGGAGCCTGAGCTTTACTCTTCACCGCGGGGCACGCGAGTTCTGGCGCATGCGTGGAAACCGCACCGTAGCCCCTCCTCCTGCCCGCGGCTGTGGGCTCAGGTCCGGGGCTGCGCAGGCACGGCGCGTCTGCTCTCAGAGCTTCCCGGCTCACGAGAATGCACGGTGGTCCCCGCTGAATGTTCCCGCGCCTGTCTCTGCAAGTTCCCATAACGGCCCTGTCCTGTCAGAAAGGCTGTCCCCGCCTCACCAGTGAAGCCCTAGCCCAGACCCGCAAAATGGGATTGCATTCGGAGGTAGGGCCTTTAAAGAGGTACTTGGGTGGAAGTAAGCCTGCCAGGGTTGTAACAATAAGAAAATGTATAAAAGCCATCAGAATAAACACTTCTTCACCTTGTCCTAGCCATGTGGGAAGAGTTTTCTGGAAGAATGATGTGTCCTGGTGCCTGGAACAGCCAGCTTTGTCCACCTGGCCCCGCCTGCCTGGACGCCACTGGCCTGACTCCTAGGAGAGTTCGCATCTGCTCTGGGGTCCATGCAGGGCTTCCCAGCCGGAGCACCAGGAGCCCATGAAAACCCAGGGCTGGGCCCCCCAGAGTCCCTGGCTCCGGGGCCTGCCTCAGGCAGTGGTCTGCGTCTCCCACAGGCTGGGGACGCTGCTGCTGTGGTCGCCAGCCCCTCTGCGCAGCCTGGTCAGGGCCCCTGCTCGGCTGGCTGCGTTCGGCGTCCCCATCCTCAGAAAATGTCGGCTGTGAAGACAGCACTGGCAGACACACGCTCTGCTCACACGTAAAGTGCCTGACTCAGCTGTTTCTGGAGATTCTGGGCGGTGGAGTCATTAACCCAACGTTAGCTCACCTGTGACTCCACGCCCAGCGAGCGCTGCTCCTCCACGCTCCCGGTGGTTTGCAATCAGCTCACATGTGCGGATCCCAGCCAGAGAGCTTTCCTCAGGGGTCTACACACAGGGTTTTACCTTCCACTCAGTTCCAGGTCAGGGAGGATGAGCAGGTGCCTCTGCGCTCCGGTGACAATAAGAGCTTCTCTGCAGTCAACATCCACCGGACCAGGCCCTGGCCGGTGCCTTGTGTACATCATCTCAAAGCAGCCTGTGAGGAGGCACTGCTGCCCCATTTCACAGGTGAGGAAACTGGCTCGGGAGGGTCACCTGCTCGCTGGTCTCCATCCCGCCAGGCAGTAGTGCTGCTGGAGCCCAGCCCGCACCTCTGAGCTTACAGGTGTGCTCATGGGCTCTACCAGGTAGATGCTTCTCCAGACAGAGAACAGATTATGGGCAGCTCTGTTTCAGTTTTAACCTATATTCTGTTAGTGAAATTCAATCTGTGTATTCCCCTGTGGGAAACTACTGTGCTTTCGAAGGGTCCCTAATGCAATCAGGGAACACGAGTCCAGAACTGGGACTAGGGGTCGCCTGTTCCATGCATGTCTCTAAATCTCTGGAAGACCTGCCTGGTGCTCCTGGGGTTGGGCCCTTCGCTGCCTCCTTCCTCAGATCCCACCTGCCCCCTTGGCCACTTACGGAGCTGGGTAATACCTGATGGTCCCGGCTGTTTAGACCTGGCCATTCCCTGGGTCTGTCAGTGCAGCTTTAGCAGAGGGCCGAGGAGTCCCCTGAAGCGAATGAATTCTGTGCTCGGGCAGCGCCCCAGGGGCAGAGGTGGGGGCAGAACGGCTGAGATCAGAGCCAGATCCAGGCTGCCCCATGGGTGGCCGCGGCCAGCCCTGTCCGTCTGGTGTGTGTGACGGTGCCCTCTTGGCCGTGGCGCTCAGCCAGTCAGGCCAGGCCTCCCTGCGCAGGCCTCTGCTGCAAACTCAGTCTGAAGCCAGGGGGCGTCGCCACGTCTGGGAGAAGAAGGGGTTAAAACCAAAGGAGGGGAGGGAGTCATTCCATCGCCATCCGCCACCCGCAGGGCTTCTGAAAACCCAGTGGTGCTGGGCCGGCCTAAGAGGCTCGTACCACTGGGAGCCGGGGGCGGGGAGATCACTGTAAGTGCACACACGTATGTGTATGTGCACGTGTATGCTCAGACACACACCATGGTGTGGTGAGAAGCAAGAAAACATCTGCTCCTGGACTGCACCCATCTCAGGAGGGCTGGAGACAGAGCTGCTGGGTCTGGTGACACCCAAGCTCCTTATTGAGAGGCTCCAAGGAGCAAACTTGGCTTCTGCAATCGAACTGGAAACTTACTGTAAAAAACTTGGTTCTGGAAGTTTAGATTCAATGTTAAATTTGATATGAACTTAAAAATAAGTGCATTGACCTTCATAGGAATCTAACATCTAATAGTAACTTAGTACTAGTGGTATCTTTTTTTGCTTTCAGTAGAAGAGAATATCAGATTTTAGTTCAAGTTGCAAGGAACATGCAGAAATTGCATCTTAGTTTGTCTTTCTCCATGTGCTTCTTCATGAGTCTGTGGTTTCAAGCAGATACTGCACCCATTGTGCAGGTCTCGGCACTGCCCATATGGGACCTTTTGAGAGGACTTTTAACAGACACTGTGTTGCTGAGCAGACGCAAGTCTGGTCACAGATGCCTCAGGTATGATCACAGCTGTTGCCGTGGGTCCTTTCTGGGAACAGATTCGAGGGGCCTCCCCCGTGCCTGCCCTCCCCTCCTGACCTCTGTCCTCCGACATTTGGTTCATGGAGAAGACGCCTTTCAGAGCCCAAGCCTTGGTCCCTCCTCTTCCTCCTCAGCCCGACCTGTCCCCTAGCCTTGCCACATTCACCCCAGGACCCATCTCTGGGGGTCCCTTCTCTGACCCTGACCCCCTCCCCTTATCCAGCCACAGTCTGTAGGTTACCGTGGGGAAAGCGTCTGCCTTCCCTGCCCAGGAACTAGCGTGAGAAGCACAGTTCGGGTTCCCAAAGAGGCAACCGAGAAAGGCCTTGCGAGAAGAGCCAAGGTTTTGCGGCAGCGTGGTCTCCCCGTGGCCTGGGCGCGGGGTCAGCTGGCGCACATTCACTCCAAGCCTGTCTCGGTCGGAGGGAGTCAAGCAGGGAGACCCCAGAGTCTGAGACGGGACGTGGTCCCACGAAGGACGTCCTGAATGCCACGCTGGGCCAGACAGGCACACATGACCCTCTCACCAAACTGTCCCCCAGCCGAGGCCACCAATCAGAGATTGAGGAGTCCCTCAATCTCTGAGGTTAGCAGGGACAGCGGTGAGATGCGGACCCAGGATTTCTGCCATTTAAAGCCCCCCTGTTGGAGTCAGCCTCGGTGGGGCCGAGACCGTGACGTTGCTCTCTGTCCCTGTCGTAAAGAGCTTTCCTCTCTCTGTTCCTCCTATGTCACCTTTGCGATGACAGCTTGTTTATTTTTACTGTGGCTATGTGTTCCTGAGATTTCCTCTCCAGGGCCTCTTAGCAACCTGGGAAACAGGTTCTGTGTACACCGTCTTGGCGGACCTCGCCCCATGAGCACCACCGCAGCCAGAGCAGACCCAGAGCCGCTCCCTGAAGAGAAAAGCACCCTGGAGCCCCGTGGCAATCGCACCGCACAGGTGGCACAGGTGCAGGCCAGGAGGGGACAGGAAGGCAAAGCCCCCTTCAGAGAGGGCCCCTGCAGGACCACCTCCCACGGAACTGCTGCATGGGGAGGAAATGGAGGACAGAAGGTTCCAGTGATGGGGGAGCTTATCAATGAAGGCAGACAGGGTGCAACTCCTCCCACGCCCCGGTCAATGAGCATCTGCGGGTGCTGCTCAGAGTCCCATCCCTCCTGCCCTGCAGGCAGGTGGGCAGCAGGCACAGTTTGCTCCAGCCTAGCACCCAGTCTCCTGCTGGGCACCCTGCCCCGCCCTGGCCCTTCCTCTCCCCGCTGGGGGTGGGAGTGTGAATTCAAATTCATTCTTCATTTCCCTTGATCGCATTTCCTCCCCTTCCTGGTGTGGAGACAAAATGAATTCCACACAGAGGTGAAGAAAAGGGGTCTTCCCCAAAGCTGGGGGCCATCTGGGCATCGATGTGTGACAGTGGCCTGGGGCAGACACCAGGAAAGCCAGCGGCACCGCCTGGACGGGCTGTTGCAGGAACCTGCTCCAGGAGAAGCTAAAAGCCTCCACCCCGCCCGAGCTCATCAGCTGGCTCCCGACCCTGCCGAGTTAGTCTTTTGTTCCGACTTGATGGAGGTTACAGTGCATGGGAGGGGTGGGAGACCAGGCAACCTGGGCTGGGCAGAAAGTCACCCTGGGAACGGCAGCACTGTCGCGGCCCGCCCCGGGAATTCCACCGCGAAGAGCACAGGGCCCAGGTGGCCACGCTCGGCAGACCACAGACCCCAAGCAACCAGGGCAGCTGTCGCACGGGTCACCCAAGCCTCATCCCTTTGCCTGGCACCGCTGCCTCCCTGGGGACGCCGTAGAATCCACCAGAAACAGCTGAGTCAGACGCTTTCTGTGCGAACAGAGCGCGTGTCTGCCAGTGCTGTCTTCACAGCCGACATTTTCTGAGGATGGGGACGGCGAACGCAGCCAGCTGAGCAGGGGCCCTGACCAGGCTGTGCAGAGGGGCTGGCGACCACAGCAGCAGCAGCGTCCCCAGCCTGTGGGAAACTCAGACCACTGCCCGAGGCAGGCCCCGGAGCCAGGGACTCTGGGGGGCCAGCCCTGGGTTTTCACGAGCCCCTGGTGCTCCGGCTGGGAAGCCCTGCGTGGGCCCCAGAGCAGGTGCGAATTCTCCTAGGAGTCAGGCCAGTGGCGTCCAGGCAGGCAGAGCCAGGTGGCCCAAACTGGGTGGATAAACCTGGCTGTTCCAGGCCCCAGGACACAACATTCTTCCAGAAAACTCTTCCCACATGGCTAGGACAAGGTGAAGAAGTGTTTATTCTGATGGCTTTTATACATTTTCTTATTGTTACAACCCTGGCAGGCTGACTTCTCCCCAAGTACCTCTTTAAAGACCCTCTGAATGCAATCCCATTCTGCGGTTCTGGGCTCAGGCTTCAATGAATGAAGTTTGGGGGACACACTGGAGCCCTAACACTCTGGATCCTTGACAAGCCACTTCCTCCCTGCCAGGTGGTGCTTGGGGTCCTATCACAGCACCTTCCCCACTCACCCCAGCCCTCGGCGATCCCAGCCCTCCACGAGTCCTATGACCTGTGGGATGCAGCACTGGGATGTCACATGGGCATCTCATTTCAACAGGGCGGTGACCGTTCTCCCTGGCAGAGGTGTGTCTGGTCTCTATTCCGCGTGCCACATCACAGTGAGTTCACTGACGCACTCACCCACCCACCCATCTATCCACCCAGAAGATGTTCACTGAGTCTGAACTGTCTCAGAGTCTCACACTCTCAGGGCTCACAGCAGAAGGAGACGTCAGATTTCAGTTATTCAATTTCATGAACCAGTGGAAAATTTCGTCTGCAATGAGCACGAGGAAGGAGAGAGCTACAGACACCAGAGGACACACGCGGGGAGGTCTGCCTGGTACACAGAGGACGGGGGGCTTCCTGGAGGAAGAGCCCTTGGCTAGTCCTGCAGGGATAGGGGGTGGTGGGTGTGGGAGTGTGCAGGAGTGGGCTGTGTAGCAGGGAGGGGCAGGCCAGAGACAGCAGCGTGGAGGCCGGGCCACTCCGGCACTGCGGGATGCAGCGAACACATAATTTTTCTTTTGTGGAAAGTCATAAAAACCCACTGAAGGACTGAGAGTGGGGGGTGACGGCGTCAGGCTCTCATTTTGAATAATGAATCGCTCTGGCTACGTGAGCATGTGGAGCAGAGACGCAGGCGCACACGATGCTACTGCAGGGGTCCAAGCAGCCTGGACCAGAGCAGGGGTCCGAGCAGTGGCGGGGAAAGCGCGGAAGTGGATTTACGTCTTGGAGACAGAAGGAAATAAAACTACTCAACTTGGTGATAGGTTAAATTTGAGAAGTAAGTAAGAGAAAGGAGTTGCCATGATTTAAATGCGTCCTCCCAGGTGGACGTGTTGGAGACGCGGTCCCAGCTGAGAGGGGGGATCTAAGTGGTGACTGGGCCAGGAGGGCTGTGTGTTCAGGCGTGGACTCACGCCTCTGTCTTGGGAGTGGGTTCCTGGCTTCCTGCTAGAGAGGGCGGGTTTGGCCTCTGTCTCTCTCTGTCTCTCTGTCTCTCTGTCTCTCTGTCTCTCTCTCTCTGTCTCTGTCTCTCTGTCTCTCTCCCCACTCCCCACCGTGTTCTCTCGCCCTCCCTCCTCTGCCAGGGGGTGGAAGAGAAAAGTCTTCCCCAGATTTGGGCCCCTCGAACTTGAACTTCCCAGGCCCTAGAACTGTAAAAACAGAATCTCTGTTCTTCATGAACTACCCGGACCAGGGCATTCTGTTGTAGCAGCACTGACGGGCTAAGCGCCTTCAGGACAGTCCTCGTTCCTGGCTTGCACGGCTGTGTGGGCAGCGATGGCCGTGGAGGGCAAAGGGGGCCGGGAAGAGGCTGTGGCAGGAGAGTCGCGTGTGCTTGAGACAAACCAGTGGAGGCATGAGGAAACTGAGAACCAGGCCTGGGCAGAGGTCCTGGTCGGGGGAAATGCCCCAGGGGAGTGTGGTCATAGCGTGAAGAGGCCATCTGGGATCGAGTGCAGAGTGCGGGGGGCAGGGCCAGAGACCTGAGTGGGCCCCCCCTGGAAGGATCCCTGGGGGAAGGGGAGGCCCCAGAGGGCACTGTGCAGGCTCCACTGCATTACGGAGGCAGAGGTCAGGGTCAGGGACACCTGTGGGGCATGTCTGCCCTTACCTGGATCAGGGACACCTATGGGGGCATGTCTGCCCTTACCTGGGTCCGGGTCACCTGTGGGGGCGTGTCTGCCCTTACCTGGGTCAGGGTCACCTGTGGGGGCGTGGCTGCCCTTGCCTGGGTCAGGGTCACCTGCAGGGGTGTGGCTGCCCTTGCTTGGGTCAGGGTCACCTGTAGGGGTGTGGTTGCCCTTGCCTGCACTGTGTTTAGCCACCTGGAGGCCTCTGTTCCTTTTGGCGAAGGCAGCAACTGAGGCACACAGGCAGGAGCCACACGGCAGCCTCCCGGGGAGGAGAGAAGCCGTGGAGTAGACGTGTTGGCAGGAGCGTGGCCAGGGCAATGAGCAAATCCATCAACTCAAACAGCTGCCATCTCTTTGTGCTAGGAACAGCCACTGTCCTCCTATTAAACGATATTTGAAACTGCACCTTACCATTAACCATGGTCATCTGCAGCAGTGTAGAGAGCCAAGGCCTCCCCTCCCGTCCAGCCATAATCTGTCTTTTAACATATCTCCCCCTCTCCTCTCCCCGACTTCCTGGCCTCTGATGTCCTCTTTTCTGCTTTGCACTTTTGCCTGTTTTTAGGATGGTGTCACTGGAAGCAGAAATGTCACGGGAACTCCTCAGTGGCTCTCCCACCCCCTGAAAGACCCACTTCCCCTCCTGCCAGGGCTGCTGGGCTCTCTTGGGTCCCTCTCCAGCCAGTGCCGGCACTGAGGAGAGCTGCTGCCCAAACTTGCCCTGTGCATGGGGACATCCTCACCAATGGCCACCGAGGGGCAGGAAGAGCCTGGTGACCTCAGTGGCACGAGGAGGCTCCAGGGCCACCCAGCACTCAAGCTCAGGACCGATCAGCCCGGAGGCAGCTGCAATGCAGCCGGCGTGGCTTGGCCCTCGCTCCAGATGCCACGCCCCCTAGGTGTGGATCCTGGACCAGTCCACATCAAAGTCTCTTTCCCAGATAAGCAGACCTGTGACACCAGAGGAGTCTCCTGCCAGGACCTGCTGGTCCTGTTTCCTGCAGCTCCCAGTCCAGCATTCCCTGCCCCAGGGAAGCCGGGATGAAGGCTGGACCCAGGGCTCTCCAGACGCTCCCCATATCCCAGGCCCTTGCAGCCCCAGTCATCCCCGCGGGTGCTCCCGCTTCATGCACCATCTCTGTGTCACACGAGTCTTTCAAGTGCATGTCACTGCTGAAATAGATGTGATTGCAGGTAGACACACACTGTCTCCACGTCCCAATGCACCACGAACCGTGTCCGGCAACGCACCCTCCACTTCTGCCATTTATTCTGCATTAGGTGAGCAGTTTTGATCCATGCTGCCGAAAACAATAATTTTTTGAACGTGCTAAGATGAAATGAAGAGAGATGATTAGCCTGAATGATAAAATGTGGGCTTTGTGGCTTGAGGTTCCCTCAAGTGAAGGGTCTAAAAGTGACTCACAGAGAAACCCGTAGGCAACTGGGAATTGGGAAAAGTCCCTTCATCATAGGAAACATCTCTAAGTACCTAACAATGATCATATAAATTAGTGCTAAATGGATAAAACTGTGACCTCGGAAATTTTTATGTTATTGGGAATTTCAAGAAAAGGAAACATTATTGGCATCGTCAGGGCAGATTATTAAAACTACTCTTTCCAGGAGAGTTACTTCCTTGTTAAACACTGCACGTGCATTTTTAGTGTCCTGTGACATTATCTGCCCATCAATGACAAGGTCTTTGTTGCCCAGGAATGTCCCTACCTCACCTATGTGCACCTTGCAGCGCCTGGTCCATAGCTTGGCATGTGCAGGCTCCCAGTAGGCACTGGGGGGGTGGAAGGACAGGTGGATGCGTATCTGCCCCTTAGATTCTGACGAGTGCCCAGTGAGGCCAGTGGTTCATATCCACACACCCATGCCCAAGCGAATCACACATGTGCTAGGATTTGGGGGACACTGAACCATGAAGAGAGGCAGTGCATGCTCACGCTACATGCCAAGACCTTAACTAACAGCAGGATGGTCTTTGGTCCAAAATCAACATGCTTGCCAGGCTGACTTTCCCACTCAGTCACTCAGTGAGCCATTACTGAACTGTGTGTGCACAGAGTCCGACGTGGGAGTAAACAAGACCCTCTCCCTGCTCTTGTGAGGCTGTGTGACCGCTGCTTAGCGGTGGCCTTGAGGAGCTTCCACGTTGATTTCCTTCCTTCTGTCGCATCTTGGTCTCTTGTTGCCTCTATTTCGGGCCCGGCTACTCGTCTCCAGGCAGTAATTGTGCAGTTGCTGACCTTACCTCCCCCGCACCTACTGCGTACAGCACGTTGTACAACGCTAGATGCGTTATACACACGAACACATCCTCACGAGAGGATATTGTCTCCATGCATTAGTTGTGAAAACTGCAGCTTGCATAGGTTAAGGTTGTAGGTGGACAGATGGAGAATTTCAGTCCACGTGGGCCTGGTGCCAAGCCTGTGGCTGTTACAGGCCTTGGTGTATTTGCCACTGGCCGGGAGAAATAGACATCAGCTCATCGGGCAGTTGCTTTATAAGTGAAAGCAAATCAAATTGTCTAAAAACAAAGACACCCTTTGTTAAATCCATCGTGGAACGTGGCGGCAGGAGCGATGCCAGCCACTGCTGGTGCTTCTGCTGGAACACCCAGAAGGGCATCAGGGTGTCTGTGCTCTATCAGAGGCGGGTCTGCGCAGGTCCGCCGGCCCCGCTTTCTATTCACTTTGTGGAATACACTCTCCTGTGCTGGTACCACAGTCTCTCGTTCCCAGAACCCTCTGAGAGAAGAGTCACCACTGCCACCGAGGATGGAGCCTCCTCTCTGCAGCTGCCGCCACCCCCAACTGCAGGACTTCCTGGGGCTCTACCCTGGCCCCCACACAGCACCAGGTGGGAGGGAACCCGTGGGGTTTGCAACCTGGGGCAAGGGGCCGGGCTGTGCAATCCACTGTCAGCAGTTTGGGGAATTCAAGCAACCTCCCGTAGTCTACATTTCATCATCTATGGAAGGAAAATAGAAACAGCTGCCCGGAGACATTGCCGAGGACATACCATGGGATAACGTAATAGAAATAGCTCTATGAATCCTGGAGATCAAAAATAAGATGTTACTGTTACCTTTGTTTGCAGCCCTGTTTTATTATAATCTCCCCAGCCAGTCGCTGGGAGCACAAACAGTACCTACTGCATGTGGGGAAATCGCGTAGAGGTAAATAAAACAGAGGTTTGCAGTTTGTCCCCCAGCCCACCAAGCCTAACACCCTGTTGCAATACCCTGAGACAGTCCTCATAGCGCAGGACAGCTGCACCTCGCCGTGTGAGCACCAGACACCCGCCTCCCCCAGAGCCGCCGTCTGCTCCAGCCACATTGGCGACTGCCGGGCGCGGCCCAGATCCCTCAATCAACGCCTTTTCCTGTGTCTTCCCCAATCTGGGTCCTCCCCGAACTAGGTCAGCGTCCACCACCAGCCTCGCTCCTCAGCCTCGAGCGCTTTTGTTTAAGAACCGCCCTCGCCCTGCCGGCCGACGGCCAGGCCGCCGCGTGGTGTCCCCCCAGGCTCTGTCTTCTCCTGCGCGGCATCTTCCTTCAGCCGGATCAAAATAGGTCATGTCGTCATTAGTCCACCGGGTCCTAGAAAAGTAGCATCGTCCAGACACCTTGAGGGCTCTCAGTGAGCATGACTTGACAAGCCGGCACCCCGAGGACATCCGCATAACGCAGTGACCACCCGTCAGAGTCCCCCACCCGAGGGGAAGCGGCCGTGACTTTGCATCTGGGAAAGGCGAGACTCGCGGCAGGCTCCTGACCGTGCGTGGTTTGGGATTTTTGCCACCTCTGTTTTAAAGCAGTCTACCTCCCCGTAATCAACCTTGCCTGCCCACAGCCACTTCATCTTCCCTGGATTTTGTCCTGAATATAATGCCTGCAGTCATTTGTGTAAAAATAGTTACTGCTGTTAACAACAGAGTCTTGTTTTCTGCCGACGGGGACTGCCCGGAGGGTGCCAGGCAGACAGGAGGGCGCATGGCCCCACGGCATGGGGACAGGAGACTGCAGAGGGGAGGGCTCCACAGCAGAGCAGAGCCGCCCCTCGGAGCGCGTGGCCGGGGACCAGCCTCCCCTCTCTCTCTGTTTCCTCATCCCCAAAGTGCAGGTACTTCCCGGAATTACCGCTGATGACGCTTAAGTCTCCGACGCTGCGTGACTACCTTGCCTCCCAGAGAGTGCCGTGCCGGGCAGTCTTCCCAGACCTCAGCGCTCACACTTCCGATGAGCGTGCAGTGCTAACCTAGGAACACTCGCCAATTCGAGAACAGCACTTTATGTTTCCACAAAATTTTACATTGACCCACGATTCTTTCACTCTCCTTATCTCATTTGATCCAATAAGCATAATGAGGTAGAAGGAGATAATATCAGCCCCACGCTGTGGATTAGGACACTGAGGCCTAGAGACCTTGAGTGGTTTCTCACGGTCTCTGTGCAAAGCCAGACCAAAATCCAGGCCCACCGGCCGGAAGTCGCCCCAGCAGCCTGCTTGTCAAAGGGCTTGAAAACCCATGTAGCATGCTTGACCCTTCCCTGGCCATGGGGTCAGGCGGCCAGGTTGAAGGGGCAGTGCTGAGTGATCACCGCTTCTGGAAGGGCTGAGGGTCAGGCCGGGTTGAGGGCAGGCCAGCCAGGTCAGGCTGGGGCTGGGGCACCGGCCGCCTGTCCTGTTGACTGGACCCCCTCCCGCCTCCGTGCCCACTCCCCATAAGCTCTGCAGCCTGCACCTTCGGGAGCCGCCAGCATTCCAGGGGGAGAGACACCGGATTGTCTTTGATTGTTCTGAGACTTTAATTAAAACTTATTCACTCTGCCTCGCTTATTGCTTCAGAGGCTTCTGGGATGACGGCCACTTTGCCAGCCCTGTGACCTGTCAGTGTCCCTCTTGGGCCACGCTTGGATAATGCAAAAAGTCTCATCCTCACCACCCAGCCGGCCTCTCACCTGGTGGCAGTGGCTGCTCCTGGCCTGTTCCAGGGGTGGGAACAGGCAGCGCCTGCTTCCAGAACGTGCCGTGTCAGCACCTGGGCCCTCCAGCTCGCAGGGACGCACATGCGCTGTGTTTGGTGACCACTGTGCCAGGTCCACGGGAGCCATGCAGGACAAGGAGACCAGCCACTGACTGCAGCGGCTAAAAGGTACATTTGCTTGCTCATACCTTTGTGTGTTTACTTTTGCACACTGAGCTGTCTTGGCCGGGTGGTGACTGGCCTTGTTCCTGATGGTCAAGGGCATCAGGGTCGATGTTTCTGCAATGAGCCCCTGGTTCTTTCTCTCATGGTGCTAGGGTGGCCTTGGGGATCCAGCCATCACTCTCATGTTCTCAAAGCAGGGTGGGAGCATGGGAGGAGAGAAGGCTGAACCGGTGGCTCTTCCTTGGGTCTCACTGGCAGCTTTTCCTATGAGACAGGCCCGGAGCGTCCGTTTCCAGCCAAGAGCATCACCCTCCTAATTGCAGGGGCTCTGTGGACAGGAGGTGGGGCTGGACGCTGGGCAGGAGGCATCTTGCACCTGCTGTGCAGAGACATGGGTGTCCCCCACCAGCTCTGTCATCCTCTAGAAGTTATAATCACTTATTAGCTAATTATGTTTCTTTATCTTTTATACTAAAAAGGACTATGTCCACACTTCTGCCTGTAGAAGTAAAATGAAACCATGCATGCCATTATAACTTTTAAACAACCACACTTGACCTGAACTTTTGAAGTGCTGTACGTTAGTGGCTACTAATTTTATGACTTGAGTCTATGCCGCTGGTAGTGCAGACGTTTGTCACATACCTCGAGGGTACGAGGTACAAGCTGAGCAAAGTGGGGAAGATCTGTCAGAGCTCAGGGCTCGTGAGGGCAGGTGCTTAACTCTGAGCTTTGTTTCGCTTCTACAGGCTCGTCTGTGGCCCCTGCCCAATGTGTCATTTCTAGAACCAGTTCCAAGGACAGAACTCACCCCACAGTGCGGGTGGCCGTTTACACTTTGAGCACATAGACCAAAGGGTGTTTAAACAATAAGAATGAACTCACGATGGGGCAGTCAGGTGCCTCTGTCCTTACAGAGAAGCCCTCAAAGCAAGTCCAAGGCTTGAGCTCAGATCTTGAAATCCAATTCTGCCTTTGCTCCTTGCTAGTCTGTAAGACAGTTAGAAAACACCTGGGCTGTGACTGCGTTGTGATGACCCAGGGGAGGGTGGGGAGAGAGCACTGCAGGTCCCGGGTGGGCCTGGGGGTGCCGTGTCCTGGAGAGGGGGTGTCATTGAAGCGGGGGCTCACTCGGGTCCCCCAAGCTCAGCTACTGCTGGGGAACCAGCTCCCGGGAAAGCCGTGGGACTCCAGTTTTGTAAGTTCACGTGGAAAACAGAACTAGCTACACCTACAGCTGCGAGGCTGTCCTGGAAATTTAAGACGGTGACGCGTGTCACCGCCCTTGACAAACACCGCACCCCGGGCTGAAAGGGAGTGCGCCAGACACTGACTGGGCCCTTCTCTGCGTCTGGAGTCTTTTCCCTCGGCCCAGGGACGCAGATGTGGAGCCAGCTTCTCCGCACAGCCGGGCTCCCGTCCCAGAACCCCGGAGGGAGAGACTGCACTCAGAGGTCAGGAGACGCCTGACTTTCCAATTTTCATGTTTCTGAAGACAGAGCACTTAGCTGGGAACTAATACTCTCCCTCTATCTTCTCTTGCAGGGTCCTGGAACAGAAATAGTTCAGAGAGGAAGTAAATGCCATGAATGTTCCTCTGGTGATGAAATACAGTGCCATGGGGCTGTCTGGGAGTGTCTCGGTCAAGATGGCAGCTGCTGTCACACATCTGGGGATGGCATCTCCCTGAAAATTACTGGAAAAATGACTAGAAAGCCTGTGTCCAGGTGGGAATGACTGCACCCAGTGAGGTCCTTGTCCTGTGAGGCCACAGACGGGGGAGGCCCTGGGGCTGGAGCCAGGAGGAGCCCCCTGCCTCCCAGCCCAGCACTGCCTCCTGGGGTTGGCCGGCACCCTGCCCGGTTCAGAGGGCAGATTCCATACTTTGATCAGGAAATCAGCCGTGTCCTCCATCCCACTTGTCCAGTGCCCACTTCCCCAGGACACCCCCGAGGCACTCACGGTGCAGGGACAGCCCTGCCCACTGCAGTGGCCCCTGGAGGTTCCTACCCTGGGGAGGGTGGAGACTACACAGGAGTCTGACAAACTGGAGCCCTCGCCTGGAGGCCAGGACCCCAGGCTGCAGGGCTGCCATGGAAGGGCCTCCTTCCTGGGACTTGTGCATGAGCCCAGTCTGCTGGTGATGGCACCTGGCCGGGGGCTGCCCGCTGGGGCTATCCTGGGTGGGTGGGGGGACAGCTGCTCCCCAGAGCATGGCACAGCCAGACCTGCAGGACAGCTGCCCATGGCTGTGCAGACAGGAGCTGCTCCAGAGAAGGTGTCCTCCTTGTGACCCAACATGACTCTAAAGACAAGCAACAGGGATCGCCTGGAGTCTTGTTAGAAGCCAGAACCCTCCAGAGCTTCCCAGAGCCAGAGTCTGCATTTCAGCAGGACCTTGGCAGCCCCATGCACCTGCCCCACAGGGAGTGTGCCACCCTTTCCTAGGAAAGGGGAGGTTGGTTGGGAATCTCATCTGCCTTTTGGCTTCTCCAGTTCTCTGTCCAGCCTTTAAAAAAACAATCAATGCCATTTTTCAATTTTAAACCAATGTCACCTTGATCCAGAGTTCACCCTGCGCTGCCCTGGATTTGAGGGCGGAGTGGGAGGAGGCGATGAAGGCATCTATATTTTTCCCTCCATATTACAAGCACCTCAGGTGTCTGAAAGATCTCAGCTCCCCCTGTGCAAATTGCAGGTACTGAGCTGAATCAGCCAGTGCCGGGCTGGCATTTCGTTCCGGCAGGCACTCAGCTGGCAGATGCAGGGAGGCTTCCAGGCAAGGGGAGAGGCGGCTGTTCTTTGTCCTTGGAGGAGGAGGCGGGTTGGGGCTGCTGCCCGGTCCTCCCTCCGATCCGTGGGACCCAGGGCAGGGCACTCGGGACAAGCCAGCAGCTGGGGTGGGGCTGGCAGGATGGGTGGTGCCCTGCAGACAGGAGCAGCCTTGCCCCTCCGCAGGCCACAGGCAGTTTTGTGGCCACTTCAGAGCCTTTGCCCTGCAGTCCCCATGGGCAGGGGCAGACTCCATCTCAGAGCTGCCCCTGGAGTCAGCCCTGCTTCTGCAAAACCTCTGCCTGCTCCTGGGAAAGCCAGAGCCATGTTTCTCACCAGTGCAGCGTGTCCCTCGAGGGGCACACACCTGGTCCCTAGCACCTGCCCTCTGGGAGGCTGAGCCAGCATCGCCTTCAGAGACTCACAGCCCTGGGACTGAGTCCAGGCTCAACAACACAGCTGCTGTGTGCTCTTACGGGAGTTGCTCAACCCCTCTGAGCTTTTGCTTTGCCCCTCCTAACTTTGTTTAAAAAAAAAGAAGGATGAAATATTACCCGTCACGTGTTGGGGAGGATTAACAGGGATGACATTGAGAACATGCGTAGCACAAAGACCACTAGTGTGTGTATGTTTGAAAGGGGGTGTTGCCCTCAGCGCCTTCCTCTCCCCTTTTCCAACTCCCCAGAGTCCCTGGATCTGCAGTTAACTCTCACTGGACCTCAAACTCTACTTCCGGACCAAAAATTGCCTGGCTGCCCTCCTTGGAAGCCCTTTGCTGAATTAAAGCCCAGAATGGTATTGTCCAAAATTTTTGCACCATAATAAATCAAAGTTAAAGCACCCATGCACCTGTTCACCACCTGTCCCTCCACCCGTCCACCCACCCACCCACCCTCTTCCCTCCCAGCGGTCTTGCACTAAAGAGTGCCCAAAAACTCAGCGCTGTGCCAGCCGTGAGGAAGGACTCACAGCTAAATAGGACAAATCAGGACACCACTCAGAGCTCTTGGTCTTCATCTGTGAAGAGAAAACTGTGACTGGGGTGCTCTAAGGAGACCTCCAGCCTGAATCCCCCGTCGCTCTTTCATTATCCTCATCAACAGCGTCCACGCCCGGGGGGGGCTCTGGCCAGGAGGCACTCTGCAGCCCACACGGAGCTCCACGCGGGAAACACATGCTTCACCTTCACAGGCAGACACCTTTAAAGTAATGCACCGACCCTAGAACCGTGAGGAGTCACACCGGTCGTGTGGTCCCACTCTGGGGTCTCCCACTCACCATCTCTTTCCATTATCCATGATTCACGGATGGGAGTACCATGAAGTGTGCCAACCAATGTGCTGCATCCGTTCAGCCAGAACGCCGGGGCAGGATTCAGCACCAGGCAGTGGACAGCGAGCCTCCTGCCTCCCACCCTCTGTCCGTGTCTCTGAGCCCTGGCAGGAGAGCGCGGCATGGGGAGGCTCGGGTATCCTCGCTGGGCAAGGGCAGGTCTAAAGTAGAGACGTGCCAGGGACAAGCCATGGGACGTCTCCATGAAGGTGGAAGTCCTTCATTTTGCTGGATCCGTGATGAGGAAGGTGGCATTCTGCCCTTGTGTGCGAGAATGAGAAGGCTGGCACGCCATTCTCTCATTAATCTATTTGAATCTCTGATGGATGAGTGGGTGAGGTTGCTGAGCATTCGACAGGAAGGCTGACGTGGTTCAAATGGAGGACAGTCCCTGAGGAACCCCAAACCCTGTGACCCGAAGCGTGCTCACTTGTCATGGAAAATCCAGCCCCCCTCCAACGGGAAGGTGAGACACCTGGCGTTATGTCGCCTTCCTTTACCCTTCGAGTGCCACAGGTCTCTTTTTCTCCTGTTCCTCCGTATTCTACACTCTGTGATGCAATCACTCTTTCACACTGTATTGCGGCCACTCACGGGCTCTCCCTGCCCTCACTCCCTGCTTGCCGCTCACCCACCCCGTTAGCTGGAGAGGACCTTGAGCCGAGTGTGCAAACCCCTCCCTGCTTCCTAGCAGCCCCCGCCACACGCCTGCACACACGTGTGCACACACACTGCACCCAACATGCAGAGCAACACATAACAGGTGCTTAGTACATGTCTGCGGGATGGAAGATAGATTTCCACCCCTAAAGCAGCAAGTTGTGATCTGGAAAGGGACTATTTATAGCAGGAGCAGAAGAGAAGGGAGTCTGCTGGAGGAGATCCGCAAACCGGGTGTGTAGAAGGAACAGGAAGGTGGAGAAGGGGGAGAGGCGGGGGTGGGGAGGGAGAGATTTGCTAGGGGCTGCAAACATGAAGGAAGAAAACATACCATGTGGTGAAATCGAGATTTATGGCAAAATGCAATTTTGAAAGATAAGTGCACAGGCTGAAACCAGAGAAGCAGAGCTGCCCTTTAAGGTTGAATACTGGTGTTCCCCGCCAGACCAGTCTAGGCCCCACCTTGTCCTCCCCCAGCCCTCCCGGGCTCTGCTGTCTGTCTGCCACCACCCACGCAGCCCACAGGCACCTTCCTGCTCTGCCCTCTGGTCCCTCCCGGCCCTGCTCTGCGGCAAGGGCAGGGAAGATTTACAGCCGCCGCGTGCTCCGCTCCTGCCTCCCAGACAGGGACCATCCCACTCAGAGCTGCTTTATGTGGGCTCGTTAGCTCTGCTCTGCTGACTTGGGAGGGTTCGTATTTTTAATCTTTATTATTTTAATGCCATGCTTCATCCCTGGGCTTCTGGCTGCAACCACATCCTGACCTCAGAACAGAATGCCAGGAAAGCCACTGCCATTCGTCACCCCACGCTGCTCGCCTGGGGCCCTGAAATTGAAATGCGTGGGAGGGGATGCGTCCCGAAGCTGCCCTGCCTCAGCCCCTGCGCAGCCTGCAGGAGCTGGACGCTGGCGCGGCTGGCGCGGGCTGAGCAAGTCACGTTGGCGATGGCACCCAAGGGTTTTAGCAAGGCAGGAAGAGCCTGTACCCGGGCTGGAGCAGCAGAGATGGGCAGGATCAGAATGTGTGTAAAATGCTTCTGTTCCCCAGAGAAGCCAATGTGTGGGGGGAGGACCGGGGATGGCGCGGGCGGTACTCACCAGCCCCAGCTCTGTGAGCCCTTTGGAACTGGACAACCAGCATGTGGCCCGGCCCCAGCCCACTCCTGACAACAAAGCAGAGAAGCCCATCCCGGGCGTCCTCCCCAGGACCACACGATGCCCAGGGCTCCCTGCACATCATGTGTCTCTGACCTGCTGGCCTCATTTCCCTTGGCCTCTGGCTCCTCTGAAGCCCGGCGGGTGAGGAGTCAGGAGGAAAGGTTGTCTTCCCAAAGCTCTAAGCTTGCAAAGGGGGTGCCTTCCCCATGCAGGTGTCTGCCCTGCACCTCCCGCCACTCTGGGGAGCCGGTTTCCAAAGCAATTTGCCCCATTTTTAGTTGAGGGAAAGGACCCAGAGAAGTTCCAGGGTTTGCCTGTGGTCGCACGTTGCAGGGGCAGCTGCCAAGGCACACCAGGCTCGTACCTCACTCTACCTTGTCCTCGAAATCCCAATCTAGCTCGTCAATGGGCCGGTGAGGACACCCCAGAACCCACAACTCACGACCCAACAGCACTGGCCCAAAAGACTGGGTGTGCCCCTCCCGAGAGAGCATGGAGGTGAAGGAGCTTCTACAGCTTGACTCTGATGAAGAAGGAAAAACTGAGTATTTGTGCTTTCTACCCCAAATTCCGCAGTCTCGTAGCAGAAAAGAAGACTCTGTCCATTGCCAATCTGGGTATGTAGGACGGAGCCCAGTTCCAGGGGCAGCCGGCGGTGGCCTGTTTGGATGGATTTCTAGAATTCAAGCAGAGCTCTGTTCTCCTGCCAAAGCCTTCCCCGTCAGCTCCCCGGATTGAAATTATTTTTCGTTCATCCGTCGGAATGAAGGTGTTCACTTGCAGGGACTCCCAGGAGGGGAGTGGGCCCAGGGAGGGGAAGCCGTTGCCCGTGCGAGGCTCAGAGCCCCCACGGCCGTTTCTGTGGGGCAGGGGAGGTCTCTGGAAAGGACGTCCCCAAACGCGGCTCGATCTGCCACCTCTCAGTGGACGTGGGAGACTGGCTTCTACCCTGGTGCAGACCGAAACATGAATTTCTCAGCACTGTGAAGGGCGTTAGGCTTTTGCCCTCCTGTGTCCGTGGTAACTAGAGGTGGTTTCCTGTTTAATGACTTCGTATGTTACCTTCCTGTTACCTTCCACGGCGGCCCCAGAGCAGACCGGAAGGCAGCTTGGCACACGGGCCGCGTCTGCCCGGCGCCGAGACTCCTGTCCGCTAACGGAACACGGAGGCGCCGGCGCCGCCTTCTGCACCATCCCCGACGCCTTTCAGGTTGCGGCCGTCAGTGGCCGAGCGTCTGAAAACCTGACCGGATGGTCCCGTGCTCCAAACGCTTTTGAAGATGTGTTAGTGTTTGGTTTCGTTTTTATTTTTTGTAGGACAGCAACACAAACAGGTGAAGCGAAGAATGGGAGAAACAGTTTTAAAAAATTAAAGTTCTCTTAATATTTAATTAATTGAAGAGCCTGTCGTGGGTGCTTATTGGGGGTGGACCTTGGGAGGGCAGAGGGCGCGACCCTCACGGTGCGCTCTCCGTGTGCGGCCACCCACCGTCACCTCTGCAGGGCCACCGGTGACCCCCCACTGCCAAGCAAAGGGCCTTGGTTTGGTCCTTATTCTTTTGATTTTTGACATCTTTTCTTCATCACTTTCTATCATGTTCCCTCCTGGAAAATTATCTTATTATTATTATTTTTTGGCTTCCAGGGGATTATAGCACCTTAATTTTCCTCTCCCATTTTTAAGGTTGACTTGTTTCAGTGCTGGTGGGTCTTCCCTGTTCATCCCCCGTTTGCTAAGTCTGGGCACTTGCCCAGGGGCAGCTCTGGGCTCTGTGGCTTCAGTCTGCGTGTCCCTCTGCTCAGCTCTCCTTCCTCCCTGCACGGTGCACAGCCAGAGGGGCCAGTTCCGCGGCTCTGCCCACCTCCGCCTGACCTCACTCACCCAGCCTCCACGTCACCCCCCACGGAGCACGTCCTCCACTAAGCATCAGAGAGAGTGTGTCCTCCTGTCAGACTGACCCAAGTGTGTGCCGGGTAAGTCATTAAAACAGAAATAAATAAAACCATTGAAACATAAATAATCTTTGTACTTAATGATGTCTATATGGGAGCCGTCAAAAATACCGCTTGCATTACACAAAATGTTCTTGTGCCCAGCACCCCGTTTGATTTTTATGAAAACTCTCTGGGAAGGAGAGGCTTACAGTGTCTCTCTTCTATAAACGAGACCATTAACTCCCAGAGAGGTAGGAATCTTGGCCAAGGACACGGAGATGGAGAGTGATAGATCAGAAACTCGGGCAGGTTCCTCTCCCTTCGAGCGTGGCGCATTGCTGACGTCACTCACGAAGGATCGAAGGTGACGGATTGTGTGACATGGTCCCTGCCTCCCTGGTGACTCGGGTGCAGCATCACGTCACCAGCACCAGCTAAGAAGAGATCACTTCCTGCCATGTCAACGGAAATACTCATCGCCTAACGAGGCAGCGATGCGACGCCCACTGTTTACAGGACTGCACGACTCTGGACTGCGTGATTGGAGTCGTTGTGCCCGGATTCCTCTTCCCGAAGTAGAAATGCTTCCTAATGTGGCCCTTCAGCCTCACCTGCCCCTGCCCTTTGCTCGCTGGTGTCCAAACCTGTCCAGTTTTATTACTGTACCTTCCGAGAGTGGCTGAGAGTCCCGTGTGCACGGTGGACCATGCGATGGGTCCGGCTGATGCTGCGAAAGCGGCCGTAGGTGCGGGATGGCTCACTCCCCTGCCACCCTGCCCCGGCCCGGGCAGCCGTGCTGGGCCTTCTCCCCACCCTCTCCTTCTGACGGCGTCAGCGTGGTGGGGAGGGCAGTGGGACTCCCACCCTCGTGGGGGTCCCGGCTGTGCCCCATGACTTCTGGGCCTGTTTCCTTAACTGCGTGAAATGTTGTGAAATCGGGGTTGACGTTTGCATTTCATACAATGTAGGTTCCAAGTCGGTGTGGACATTACTGCTGCCGTTATCACCATGGTCACCCCCGAGGAAGAGACCCTGACAAGGTGTGCTCCAGAGCACCTCGATTCCAGGCCTGCTTCATATTTAAAGCTGATCTGAAACTTTGGGACGATATCAGGAATAAGTTAAGGAAAAAAACAGTGGGTGCTTCCCCAAGATGTGTAGCTAAGGCCCTGGCCATTCCTGTGGTTTCTGTACTTCATGCTGTGCAATCTTCCCCACACCCGTAAGCAGGTACCGACAGGATGTTCATTCCACAGGCGGTGGAATGAGTTCCTTACCTGCGCAGGGTCAGCAGGAGATTTCCAAGTCACATATATAATGCGAAGTCTTAAGTTGCAGGTAACAGAAGCTGACTCTGGCTAACCTGAGCAAAAGGAAAGAATGAATGAAAAATAAAGATTTCTTGGGTGAATTCTGAGCTATTAATACCGGACAGAACCAAAGGGAAGCATCTCCACTGGTCTTTGGGGATGTCGGGAGTGGCCGCTCCCCTTTGTGTGTCCTGCGGGCTTTGCCTTCCCGCGAGTGGCCTCCCAAGCCCGCGTCTGCTCCCTGTCCGAGGAGAGGTGTGGGGCAGGTGGGTGGGCCAGGGGAGGACCAGCCCCTGAGGGCAGAGGGGGGCTTAGGACTCGCTGCCTGGGTCCCTGGCATTGCAAATCCTGCGTCTCCTGAGGTTCCCAGGTAAGATTTATATTTTAATTCGCTCTGTCTGGGCAGCCGCTGTTGTCAACCACAAGCAGAGGTGGTAAGCGGGAGAGTGTGGCGCTAGATCCCAGGTCAGTGGCTCCAGGCGGGGCATGTGCACCTGTGGCTTCCGTCCTCCATGTCAGAGGCGGCGGGTGCTGAGCTCAGTGTCAGGCCCTGGAGCCGGGCGCCCACAGGTGACCTGCCAGCTGGGAGCGCGGGCAAGGCGTGTGCGAGAGCATCTCGTGTGACAGAATTCCAGGACACGGGCTGCTGCTGGCCGGATGCCGCGGCTGCAGTTTCGCCTTGAGTGTTCATTTGTGTGGGATGAGGCCAAGCTCTCGTTAACAGTGCCCAGTTCTGGTGCAGGTGCCACCCCAAGCCACAGCCGCAGCTGCACCTCACATTCCACCCTCATCCACCCGACGGGCCAGGGCTAGTCGGGCTGGTGGGAGCGGCGGGACTGCAGTCCCTGCACGGCCCGGTGGCTGAGGCAGCGGCACGCGTGCGGCCAGCATGGCCAGGGCTCTGGGGTGGAATCTGAGAGGCTTGAACTACCGTCTCCGCGGCGATGTGTCCTGCGTTTGGGTGAGTGGGACCTTCCTTTTACAAAACAGCAACAATAAATATGGTAATTTTTTAAAGCTATCAGTGCAGTTTTAGCATCCTCCTCATTGTATTTCTATGAAGGTACATCAGTCCATTCAGTACTAAATCAGGATCTTGCTGCTAAGGGCGCTGCTGAGGACGGATGAGACACGGCCAGTGGGGGATGGGTCTGTGGCAGGTGGGGACACGGGTGGGCCCTCTCAAGGGCAAACACCGGGTGGGGGTGGGCAGAGAAGGAGGCAGCTCCTAGTTGGCAGTTTGTGGGGCACAGGATCGGGGAGTGAGGCCCGCCCCACCCATGTTGCTCATTTCCTCGTGTTCACCAACCCAAACTTCAGCGGACTGCTCTTGCGGAGTATCCTTTGTTGTTTCTTTTTCTGCACTGGGAACCTTGACAAGAACGTCCTCCCCACCACGCTGTCGCCATGGTGGGCCCTGGGAGGAAGCAGAGACGGTGCCAGCCTCCGCCAGGCTGCTAATGACACGAGCTGCAGGTTTCTTGAAATCCCCCCCAAGCACAAATGCTCACCCTTCTCCGGCTGCTTTCAGATGGGGTCAGACTGGCTCCTGCCCCAGCCTGGCCAGGCCCCGAGAGGAATGGCTTGGCCACTGCGATCTGCATTAGGTCCTGCTGTTGACCCCAGAGGTCCAGGTGGAAGTTTCAAAAAAGCCGTCTCTACTCAGCTCCTGCTGCAGGTGGCCAGACACAGTGTCCTTGCACTGGACATGGCCATGGACCTCTTCCCCTGTGGGGCACAGCCAGCTGCACACGCAGAGCTCCTGTGAGCCTGGAACATGGGATGCGTGTATGTGTTAATGTGGCATGCACACGCGTGTGAGTGTGTGTGCATGCACTGTCTGCTGGTGTTGTATAGAAGAAACTCGATGTGCAAGGAGAGTCTAAGGTCACTCTGCAAGAAAGTGTCCTTGGAGTCACATTTAGCCAGGGCCCATTCTGCAGCCTCTTCCGCCCTGGCACGGGCACAGAGAGCCACATGGCGGCCACAGCTGGTGGAGAACGGATCTGCCGGCGACCAGTGGGAGCTGGCTGCCCACCCCTCCTCCCAGGAGCGCTTGGCCATCTCCTCTGTCTGCGGATCCAGCCAGGAGGAGCCTGAGTGTCTCGGAGCTGACTAACCGCCTAATTCAGTTTGCATATGCTCCTTTTGGCTGGCACTGCCACCAACTGGTCCCGAGTCTGACCTGGTTAGAAGCAAAGGTAGGATGCTCCAAGGTTGCTCTCACACGCCCAGTTTCTGCTGCTCGGACTAATTTGACTGTTCAGCCTCAAAGAAATAGTTAAATTTATTAAAGTCTGCACACAGTTGTTTCCAGTTGGCGAGGTCGTCATGCTGAGGTTTTTCCTTAAACTAATCTAGTTTGTCACACAGTAAACACAGGTAAAAGTTAAAATAATTGGCTCAGTGACCCCCAGCACACCTTGGTTTTTCTAGAGCTCATTATTTTTTTTAATTAGGGAATTGGAAACAGGGGACTGATTTCCTCCATGTTACTTTATCAATAAGAAACAACAGCCAGCTGATGACAAAGAGATATTTGATATCGGGCAATGGATAGAAATCCAACTTCCATTGGCTCAATTAGGAAAATATATTGGCTCCAGTAACGGGAAACACAGCAGGCAGGGCTGGATTCGGGAGTTCAAACACTGGCAGGAAACTTTCTCTCCATTTCCAGCCTCTGCTGGCCTCCGACGGCCTTTGTGATTTGAATTTATTCTCTCTGTTGCAACCACAATCAATCCACGTGGCAGGAAAAAACTTAAACAAAGGCCAGCTTTCCTGCAGCTCATGATCACGCACTAAGAGAAAGCCGCCTCCCAAACTGCAGGCTGAAGAATCCCGAGGAAGATGGGTCCTGTCTGGGCCACGTGCTCACTGACTTGAAGGGTCGGCTGGGGCCGCGGCCCGGCCAGTGAGAGCCGATTCCGGGGGGCTCGGGACAGAAGCCGCCAGACTCACACCTGCAGCAGGTCCCTCGACACACTGCCAGGCTCGACGTCCCCTAGCAAGACAGTAACTCAGGTCAATGGGGGCAGGTGTGCATCACAGACTTACACAGGCAACTCACAGGTCAAAAATGTGCTTTAAAGATGTTCACCAACTAAACCTTAAAGAGATGAGCACAGTCACATGCTCAAATACACTTCGGCTGTCAGATCACAGAGGTTAGAGCGCCTCCGTCGCTGGCAGGACGTGCAGAGACAGGTTGCAGAGGCTGATGCACACGGGATGCGATTTTCGAGGACCAGACATCTATCAGTTCTTTAAATGAATATATAGTTTGTCTCAGAAATTTCACCTCTTAGCATTTATTCCACAAATGGATAATCCTCACAACTGTGGGAAAATATGTGCATTTGGACCTTTGTTCCTGAAATAGTAGAAATTTTTAAAAATTTAAAAAATATAAATGTTCATTAGTTGATGGCATATGAAATTACTTATAATACATACGTTCATTGAAGTCAGGAGAAAAGTTAATTCTTCACTCACTGACATGGGAATATGCGTAAGACACGCACACTGCCCAAGAATGTGCAGAGACAATCCAGTTCGTGCTTTTTATCCTCTCAGATCTCGGTCAGAGCAAATGAGAGAACAGAGTGTGCTGAGGAAGGCGGGAGCAGCACACACACATGGTCCAAATTTATTCCGTGAGTTAGCTCCTCAGTGCCGGGCTCAGGGCTGCGTTTTGCTTTCCACGACTTGGGACAACACCTTGGATGCTTATTTTTGAGAGTACGTTAGTGGATCTGTCTCTGAAGACTAAAGTCCTGGTGGGTTTCTGGCTGATCCAAAGCGTTTGGTGCATGTGGCCAGTTTCCCTCCAGGCCGGTCGGGCCACTTCCCACCGTTGCTAGAAGAGTGTGCGGAAGCCAGGCCCTTTCCCACCTCAAAGTGTTGACTTTGTAACGAAAAAGTCAGAGCCTTTGGCTGCAGGATGTTACTCTGCCAGCAGACCTGGGCGGCACATTGCTGCTGTTGTTTATGGCCTTAGACACCCGCTTCGAAAAACAAAACATAACCCCCTTTTATCAAGGGATGATCCGCATAGAATGCACACATGAAAAGTGCATGACGATGGATTTTACCCCGCATGCACTCCTGGGAAGCTAGAGCCACAGCCGGACGGTGGACACGGGCACCCCCCGAAGCTCCTCCTGCTCCTCCTGGGAGCCCCCATCCCCTCCCACCCCTCTACCCTGAGCACGTGCTACTCCAGAATCAGATAATACTGGTGAACTTGTGTCTTTGAGGTTTTATGTAAGTGGGATCATTTTGTCTGGCTTCTCTCGCATGACATGCTTGTTTGGAGACACGGCCGTGGTGTCGTGGGAGCCAGCGGGGCATCGCTCATGCCACGATTCCAGTATCTGTCTGTCCGTGAAACTTTGGTTGTTTCCAGTTTAGAGGGATTGCAAATAAAGTTTCTGTGAACATTCATGTACAAGTCTTTGTATGCATATCCATAAATATGTCCTTCTCTTTGGAAAATACCTAGGAACAGAATGTCTGGATCATGCATATGGTAGATAAACATTCAACTTTTAAAGAAACTGACGACTATTTTTCAAAGTGGCTGCACCGTCTTATGTTCCCGCCAGCCGTGAGTGGGATTTCCACGTCCTCCACGCCGGCACCAACACTCGCTGCCGTCAGCCGTTTTAATTTCAATAGGTATGTGATGGTCTCTCATTGTGGTTTACGGAGAGTCCAGTTTTAATTGACAGCCACAGTTACGTGGGTGTGGACTATTTGTAAAAATACAGTGTATCAAACACTTTAGTGAAGTCATTCGAATATATACTGTATTAGCTTTTGTCACGAGATGTCATAATCCTGTTGGAAAGAGCTATAAAGTCTGTAGGGCATGTGTTTTACGCAATTTTTATGGTTCATTTTGTTTTAGATAATGCTATAAACACTGCACAGTATCTCCCATTGTTCCATGGGTAGAATTCTGAATTCTGTTTCAATAAAATTGCTGAGGAATACACTATTGCTATATTTATATTTAAGCTTTATTAAAATGCCAGAATTTGTGTTTAAACTTTATTAAAATAGGCTGTTTTATGTGCAAAAAATGATAGTCTGTGATACTGAATTGTTTTTATTTCAGGGAATTTGCAATGGATTGAATGCATGTTTGGAGAAGGTACTTCACAGTCCAGACACTGAGTTTTAGATTATAGATACCTGGAAATTCACGCACACTTGCACACACAGAGTTCAATGGGCAGGGGGTGCTCCCAGCTGAGGAGAGGAGGAGTGGGCTTCCCCAAGGGGACGGGTGGGAATGAGCCCTGGGGAGACTGTGCTGGCGCTGCTGGCGGCAGTCACGCCTGGGGCGCTCAGTCCAGGGGTGTCTGATCACAGAGCCTGAGCCCTGCACAGTGCAGGGGCGGCATCCCCTGCCTCGAATGGGCCCTGGAGTGCGATCGGTGCCCACTGCCCCAGGTTAGTTGCTGGAGGCGGGTACACTAGGCTGAACGGTCACCACGA
Organism: Lepilemur ruficaudatus; assembly: GCA_963574885.1. NCBI lineage: Eukaryota > Metazoa > Chordata > Mammalia > Primates > Lepilemuridae > Lepilemur > Lepilemur ruficaudatus. Next base: position 115,544 of record CAUYRT010052852.1, read on the forward strand.
GGCCCACAGGCATGGTGCTCAGACAGCTGGACTGGGGTGGATACTGGGTGGCGGAAACACAGCACAGGAGGGGAGGCGGGTGTTTTTTTTTCTCTATGTGTTCATTATGGCAAAACATCAGGTTTCTGTTAAGTCTTTCCTCTTCCTGGAAATGAACCTTTCTTTCACAACGTGCTTCTGAGCATCTTAGGCAGCGTGAGGAGTTTCCCGATCTGGGGCCACAAAGCTCCGTGGTGTGCGGGGACAGCATCTCCTGAGTGTGGACTTTCTCCCAGTGATGGCCTTTCTCCGCATTTTATTCTTGTAACCGTAGGAAAGACACAAAGCAGAGTGCCCAGTGCTGGGGGGACCAGGCCCAGGCGCGTGGTGTGCCACTTGGGCCGGCTGATCTGCAGACATCGTGTCTCGAATGGGAACGTTCTTTGCATCTGTGCGTGGCTAATGGCTGTGGCGCTCTCGCGTCCAGAACTGCCTGCGGAATGTCATCACCACGGACTGAGCAACTCATTCTTCCCACACGTGAAAGCTGCCTTCGTGTATTTCACATGTGATTGGTTTTCCTACCACCATGTCCAGAAAACGGTCTTTATTCCATGAACAGGAGTTCAGCTCCCCCCATCCCTCCTGATGCGGTAGGCGGGGTGGCCTTTCGTGGAGCTGTCCTTGGTACCAGCCCAGTGTCTTCACCTCTCGAGAGTGGTGTCCTGGATGGGGACAGTGACCCACGTGGCCTTGTCCAGGCAGAGAACAGAAGAGCTGCAGCCTCTCCCTTGTCCTGTATCCGGCAGGCGTCAGAACAGCTGGAATGCCTGTGGCCCTTTCAGCAGGTGACGTTTGGTGAGAGGGGATGAGGTTGGGAGGGGCATTTGGGAAGGCTTCGCCTTGGTCTTAGATTTGAGGCTCAGAACAAGGCGACCAAACTTCTCTGGTCAGCAGTGAGAGTGCCCAGGGACAGGACTGGGTGCTGCCTGCCACCCTAGCTCCCAGCGCGCCCAAGCTGATCCCCCCAGCCGGGCTCCATTCCCCTTCCTGCCCCACCCCCACTTCCCGTCGCAGGAATGGTGACATTGCTGCGTCCTCCAGGTGATCCCTAAGCAAACCGGAGCCTTAGAAGCACCGGTGTTTCAGAGCTGGTCTCTGTCTTTGCTAACTGGGCTGACTCTCTCTTTCATCCAAAGCACGTTGTCCTCTGGTGTATTTGCAACAGTCCCCTTTGATTCCCTTCATCTCATGTTCTTTAAGTGAATGTGCTGTGCGTGCTCTTTGTGCCGCCGGCAGAGGTGTGCTGGAGCATGGGGTCGGGGAGGGGAGGCACCTGTCTGCAGAGCAGGCGGGGCAGGCGGGAGGCTCTCCGGTCTGTCTGTCCTTCTGCGGCTGCCCCATCTCTCTTCCCACCCGCCCGCTGGTTCCGTTTCCATCGGTTGTGTCTGTCTTCTTAGGTCAGCAGACAAAGGGTGCACATGGATTTAAGTGTTAAATCCTCTAAGGGTCAGTTGTCTTTTTATTTATTTATTTTTATTTTTTTTGACACAGAGTCTTGCTCTGTGGCCTGGGCTAGAGTGCCGTGGCATCCGCCTAGCTCACAGCAACCTCAAACTCCTAGGCTCAGGTGATCCTTCTGCCTCAGCCTCCTGAGTAGCTGGGACTACAGGTGCACGACGCCACACCTAGCTATTTTTTTCTATTTTTAGTAAAGACAGGGTCTTGCTTTTGCCCATGCTGGTCTTGAGCTCTGGAGCTCAAGCAATCCTCCCTCCTTGGCCTCCCAGAGTGCTGGGATTATGGGCGTGAGCCACCTTGCCCAGCCAGTAACTGCCTTTTCAAACAACAGCAATGCTATGGGTCTGTAACTGTTTTGCAGTAAATATGCATTTTTGAGGGATAGGGTATGTGCAGTTTTACTTGCTCATTTTGCAGTAAGCTCAGGAGATGTGTGTCATGGAGACCATTCAGATGATATCGGAGGCTGTAGTATTTTAAAAGGTGACTCAGTCTGTGGGTGGAGCCCCAGGCAGCACAGCAGTGCTCAGCACTCTCCCGAAACACGTGGCCTGGAATGGAATCCTCACGCGCCTGCAAAGCTTACAGGAGTTACCGGTTAATGGCAGCATCTACTCACAAAGCATCACTTAGCACTTGCTGCTGGTCGGCTGCCGGCCGCAGGATGAGTCTGTGAGGCTGAGGATCTAGAGGCAGTGTCTCCCAAAGCGTGGGCCATGAGCACCTCTTCAAGGTCACCCAGCAAGGTCATTTCAAATGCAGGTTCCCTGAACCCCTCAGATTCCCCAAGTCAAATCTCTGTTGACTGACAGGGCCCAGGAATCCTCATTTTTAACAAGAGCTCCAGTTAACCTCTGTGCGTACTAGAATTAAGGAAAACACCCTCAGGTAGAGATTCTTTGGGAGATGTGGTGAGCGTTACCAATTACGGAACGGACAGTGTCGGACCTCGAGCAGCCCGACGCAGCCGGGAACGTCCTTGCTGCACCCACGCAACCGTTGTGGGAGAGCAAGGCTGAGCCTGGCAGGAGGAGCGGATTGGGGCTTGACCAGAGAAGGGCTTACTGCAAAGGGGCTTGGGCTGGGGGTTGGAGAACAAGAAAGGGCAGGAATAGAGGGAGCCCCTCTTCAGGCTCAAGACTGGGCAATCACAGGCTGGGCTTCTGTTAAGAGATACACATTCCTACTGTCCCACGGTGCAGCCTGCTGGGCCTCAGGCCCATGAACAGCATGACCCTAGAATCCTCCCAGAATTAGGGTATTTTGAGGGGTGTTAGTAATAATTGCACTGGGCCACTGGCATTATTGGGGCTGCCCCAGCAAACTAGGAAACAAAGTGTGTTCTACTACAGCTTTTATTTTTAGAAAATTTGTTCCAATAGGATTGATAAGGTAGGGAAGAACTTTAGCATAATGTGGATTTTGCTTTTGCTGATGCAGGAATTCATCTGCGAGAAACACTAGTGACCCAAAGCCCATGCCGCTGAACCAAACCAGAGAGCAGCACAGGGGTGCACTGTATCCCTCGAACACCTGAACACCCCGTAATGCCTCAGCTCCTGTGGGGCAGCTGGGGAGAAGCCACCCCACCCACCTGGGTGCTACACAGCTTTCTCACCTCATTTAGGGTGCCCTTCCTTCTCTGCCCGGGATAAGCCCCAAGCTGCAAACCTCCGACCGCCACCTGAACAGCACCCTGCAGGCCTTCGTCAGGGCCGAGAGCCACCTCCACTGTGGTGTTCTGTGCTCCTGAGCTATTTGTGTGTGGCAAGTGGGAATGCAATTTTTATAGGGTCCTCTGTTTCCCTGTCTCTCTCTCCCTCTCTCGCCCTAGATGTGTCACTGGCAAAGTTTGTGAGTGTTGTGCCTCCAATCCCATAAGCCCTGGAGTTTTTATTGCAAGATTTTGCATAGCAGGGTAATTTTCAGAAATGCATATGTTGTTCTTAGTAAGATCCTCCCTGGAAAGAAGCCCCGGCCTACCTGTGGCTGTGGTTTGGGTTTCCTCAAGGCTTGGGAGCAGAGGTAGAAGAAAGGCTGTGGTATCTGTAAAACCAGAGGGTGAAGAACCTGGAGTTTCCGCAGGGTCCAAATGACCCTGTGAAGGAGCGGGGAGACGCAAGCATCTACCTTCCTCTTCTTTGCACAGGAAGGCGTGGTGAGAATGACTTAGGCCGTGCTGAAAGCAGAGGTGGGAGGAGCCAGTGGGTCTGAACCTTGGCACGTTTCTACTTTTGGTGGAGCTGGCCTGCCCCTCCCGTCTCCCTGGAAACCTTCCGCGTCTCCACGTGGGCAGCGGACGGTCTGGGGCCAGGTGTGTCAGGCTCATCCCTGACTCTCCAGTGCTTGGCAATGCAAGTGGACAGTGACTCTTTGTGGAACCCCTGACACTTCAGATCCACCAGCTGACAGCAGGTGACAGGCACAGCTGTCCTGCCCTGAGCATGCCCGTTGTTTGCAGAGGGTGGCAGCTGTCACCGGAAGTTGCCAGGTCTTCATCGAGTGCAAAAGCAGAGAGTTCCCACAGACCCCTCACTGCAGAGACGTTTTCAAGTAAAGAGTATTGACTGGCCCCGTGCACAGTCAGGGCGCAGCTGGGAGCTTCCCGAAAACTGTAGCTGGTGCGGTTCCCAGAGCCAGCGGGAAGCTGGAAGAAGAGGAAAAGATCAGTGAACTTTCCCACCGGCACACTGGCCTTTTATTTTAACCTCCCCACCCTCAGGCCCCTTAATTTCCTTCCTTCCTTCCTTCCTCTTTCTCCAGCTCTGGCTAGACTTTTAAAACCCTTTACAATATCCTCAAGAAAACTGTTACTCCATTTACCTGCAGGAACTTCCAGCAAATAACAAATAAATCCCTTGGGAAGGAACTCCAGTGCCAAGTGGGGAGTGGAAGGGACCAGGACAGAGTAAGAGGAAGGGAAGGGGGACGGAGGCTCGAGTTGGGGAGAGGGGGCAGGAGCAACTTGCTGAGCACCCACCCTGAACCGGCGTGTGCGGGGAGCTCTCCAGTGTCACCTCAGCTAATTTTTAGAGGCATCCTTCAAACCGGTATGACTATCTGCAATCCACAGTTGAGGAGATTTTTAGCTCATGAAGTTTAAATAAAAATTAATTTGCATAAGATCATAGATATTGAGCAGGGGAGCCCGTCTCCCCAGTGTAGCGCCTCCCTCTCGACCCACCCTCTGCCGCTCTATGAAAGGGGCTGAGGAAGACATCGCTCCCACCGCAGAGCTCACGAACCCGGGCCCAGGGCTGGCGCTGGTGCATGTTGGCAGTCTCTCTAGCCACGTGGAGGCTGGCCGGATAGAAGCTCGCTTGAGGCACATAGGGTCTGGACGCCCAGGTTTCTGGACTGGTCTGCAGGGCTCCTCCAGCCGGCAGTGATCTCTGAATGCCTTTGTGTGTCTGCATCTCACCCACGTAGAAAACCACCTGGCAATCCAACCACGATCCTTCCTGGATAGCGACAGCTCTTCCAGAATCCTGGTTTAATGTTTCAGACCCAGCTCTAATGGTGGGCAGAAAATGCAGCCAGGCAAATGCCTTTCCAGGGTACTGGGAAACCCAACCCCACATGCCTCCCTCTGCCAGCCAGGCTCTCGTGCACGACACTCCCGCATTATAAATCGATGCCTTGCAGTCAAAGAATTGCCTTGTGCAAACATCCCCGCTCTGTAGCTATTATTAACAAACTGATTCAGCTGGGGTTATTCCAGTATCTTTCCCAGGATTTCAACTTGCCAGGATGTAACATACACACACACGGACACAGAAAGGGAATTCAGAGAGGGGCACATTTTTAAGGCCACCGTGGGGTGGGGGAGGCCGCCACCCATGTGGGGAAATTACAGGGCTTTGGACACGGGGTGGGGCCCGGCGGGATGATCACAGGCCTACGATGAGGAAGGGCTGTGAGGAATCGCAGGAAGATGCATTTGCCTTAGATCATTTAATAGTTGTCGAGTCCGAGGAGAGAGAGGAGCAGCGGCAGAGACAATTAGCAGCCCTGTCAAGCCGTCTCCTTTCATCTCGCACCAGAAGCCCCGTCAGAAAGGACGCTTGAGTCGGGCGACAGGTAGATTTAGGCGTCCTCCGAGCTCCTTCCTGAGTGCCTGGTCTGCAAAGCTCATGAGCTGGGGTCCAGAGAGCATGCAGGGAAGCCGCCCACCGGAGACGTCGCCCTTCATTCCAGCTCTCACGGGGGAATGCTTTGGCCGTCCAACTTGCGTTTGATGGAAACGCAGCGTTGTGAGGACTGAACGAAGAAGAAAGTGACCACCCCGTGTCGGGTCCCAGGGCAGCGGTCCAGCCTCAGATCGGGCTTTGGGCCTCGTGCCGCGGGGCTCGGCCCTGCACCCTGGGGTGCAAGATGGCAGCCTGGAGCCGCGCCTCCCCATCCCAGCAGGCATTAGCGGGAGGAGGAGGAAGAGGAGGAGGAAGAGGGCACCCCTCTCCGGAAACCCACCCCCAAGTGTCAGACACGCTCTTCTGCTTACGTCTCGCCAGCCTCCACCTGGGCCAGCCGAGCTACAAAGATGTTGAGGAAGGTCATTCTGGTGAGGAGCAATACGGCTTAGCTGGGATTTGGGGGCTCTTTTCAACTAAGGAAAAAACGGAGAATTTCTACAGGGAAGCAGCCAGCATCCCTGCTGACAGGCTGCTGTACCAGGCGCTGGAGACCACAGACCGGGCCGCCCACATCCACGGAGTTCCCAGGCGTTAGTTCAGGTTCTGCCTCTGCTAAAGTGCCTGATAACATTCACCAGTGTGACAGTACAGTGGCCAAGCAGTGCAAGAGCGGACAGTCCTAAAAGTTAGTACTGCTTGGTTTTGAGACTTTCCCAAAAGAAATGACACAGTGTGGTCAGGAGGAGGGAGTGACTTCAGGAAATCGCGTGTCTGGCCTGTCGCCCGGCCTTGGCATTGCGCGACCTTGGGGAAGCTACTGTGGATGTGGAGATAAACCTCTCCCCAAGCCGGGCTGTCTCAGCAGCTCCCTGAGCTGGGGCCCTTCACCGATGAGGGCGTTTGCAGCTTTTCTCTCCAGAAAAAGAACACTGTTGCCACCCATAGCAAATTAAAATTAAGTGCAAAGCTATTTCCGGGTCAGTTAAGCACAGCGGGTCGCTAGCATTCATTGCTCTCAGAGCGGGAGGAAACATTTCTCAGCTCGTATGTTCTCGGATCCTGTGAATTGTTCACCAAAGATGAAATGCCGGGTTTGCAAGGCTGTGTTTTTAAAGTGCTGTATGATGCAGTTCAGATTACAGACAGTAGCAAAGGAGGTGCTTAGTGTCTCAATAAAATCAACGTATGGATGCCAAATATGAAAATCAGCCTCTACCTTAGCTAACTTTAATATGCACACGAATCTCCTGGGAGTGTTGTTAAAACTCAAATTCCTGCTCAGCGGACGTAGGACAAGGCATGCGACTCTGAGTTTCTAACCAGCTCCTAGGTCGGGACTTTGCACAGAGCTGCAAGGGCCAAGCCAGCCCCACCCGCCCCTACATACGCTGGGTTAGGCGTGGCTTTTACATCTTTAAAGCGTTGTGAAGGAAAACGAGGAGGACCACGTGTGACAGAGAACTTGCGCGGCCACAGAGGCTGACATATTCACGACCTGCCCTTCGCAGAGAAGGTCTCCCGACCGACCTGTACTCACGACGCCAACACCCCGTTAGCTGAGCGCGTCTGGGAAGCTCTGGGGTTGGCTCTGAGCTGGTTCTTCCTCATTCCCCAAACCGAGGAGACACGATGGAGGACAGAAAGGGGATTAAATGTTGGAAATGACTGGGTAGCACAGACACTGCATCTGTGTGTGTGTGTGCACGTATGATAATAGAGACACATGACACGTGGATAGTAGACGTGGAGATGGTGACAGATGATGGGTGGAGGGGCGACAGATACATAGATTTAGAGACAGCTGTAGATATTGTCAAAGACAAAAGCCGCACGAGGAAGGACCTGGTGTTCTTCAGCCGACTGCATTGGGAGGTCACCCAGACCCAAGTTCAGGGCCTCGGCAGGGTGGCTTCCCGCACACTTCCACAGGCAGAGCTGGACGAGTTGCCCCTGAGACGGCCTTCAGCCTGGGCATCTCAGCTGGTCAGGAGATGTTTGTCTGCGTCTAGCTAGTGTCAGGGACACAAACAGCTCTAGTCCCAGGTAATCGTTCAGGAGGTGCAGAGGTGAGAGCTGGGGTCTGGGTCTGGAATGCAAGTGGGTTCAAGGGGAAGGTCAGTGGGTGAATTTGTCACACACACCAAGGGTCCTCTGTGCCTCTCACAGGAATAACCGGGCAGTGTGGACAGCTCACACCTCCGTGGTACGGGAGGGCCTCACGGACACAGCGTGCACACCTGAAGTTTGTGGGCATGCTTTCACGTAGATCAGCTATTTCAATCCGACAGCTCCACAAGACAGCGCCGTCTGCACTTTACGACGAGAAAACAGATCAGTCACGGAGCGTGCACGGCGGAGCTGGAAGTCGACCGGGAGCCTTGTCTTTTTCACAACCAGTTTCTTCTTCCACAAAGGATTCTCTCCTTATGGCACAGACTGGAGAGGAACAGGGATTCTGTGGGTATTTAACATTTCTAACTTTATTTCATTTCTCTTCACTGAAGAAATTGCTGCTTCCCAAGAGGCATCTTCACTGTGAACCACCCCCGAACACTCCCAGCTTGTGTCAATGTTTCCCTTTCTTGAGAAGAGTGGGTCACAGTGGGGTGAGGAAACACGTTTGTCTGGCTCTTGGCTGATTTCAGGTACGAGGGAATTTGGTTCAACCTGTACGGCCCTGAAAGGAAGGTTGCAAAGATGTAAAGACCCTATCTCCCTAAACCCGAGCTGCATGAGGCGCTCAGCCCCCATTGCTCTGTAGCGGGACAGTCACGAACTTCCCAGCAATACAAGGTAACTCGGCGGCCTCAAATTCGGAAACCCCTGCTGGGGGTAAACGCAGGATGAAAGGCTCTCCCCACCACTGTCCTCCTGCCCTCGGGTGGCCTACGCCCTGCGGTTGTCCTGGGTTGAGCGGGCGGTGCCAGGTTATAGGTTGAGTGGGCAGTGCCAGGCCATGGGTTGAGTGGGTGGCACCAGGCCGTGTGTCGTGTGGGCAGTGCCAGGCCGTGGGTCACCTTCCGCCTGCTTTGGACTCTGGGTCCAGCACACGTCTCACACAGAGGTGATCGCGGTGGCCGGGCAACTGCTGCTGCTGCCCACTGCGCTGCTGCAGGTCCCAAGGCCAGTGCGTTCTGCCCCTGCCAGCTCTAGTTCTCTCTGCTCCTCCCCCTCTTGGCACTTGGGTGTTCCACTCCTTTGGTGGGGGCAGAGGGCAGGTCTTGGCCATTTTCTGGCCCATCTACTAACCCATTGCTCACTTGTCACGACCTGGCCTCTTCGTGCCATGCTGGGTAAAGGTCTTTTCCTTGAGATTTGCAGTGTCCTGGGCCATTTAGTAAGGAGGGGACAGAAGTCCAGGGTTCTCAGGGTCTTCCTTCCATCTGTGAGTTCAGTCAGTGTTTGTATAGACCCTGCCCACGTGCCCGAAGGGAGGCCCCAGGGAGGGGACTCCGGCCCTTCCTCGCCGACACAGGCAGTGCTGGACTCCAGCTTAGCTGCTGGTGGAGCCTCACGTCCCCCCTGCGCGAATGCGGCTCACAGAGCAGTGCCTATTCCTCCCGCCGTACGGCTTACGATACAGAACCCGGTGCTCTGTTCCCCGAGATCTAACAAGTGGGAATCCGTAAATCCATTTTTATGTCTCACAATAAAACCTAGCTCTTAAAAAGCAAGTGTTGCTTTCAAGACAACTGTTTCCTCCATAGATTTTCAGAGGTCTGCCCTGCACAGGCATCGACTTGCTTCTGTAGGCTGGGGTGCCTGTTGGAGACAACCATGTGGGAAGATCTCACTGCTGCCCGTCGGGGGGAAGGATGGAACAAAAGACTGAACAGGTGTCCTTGTCTAAGGTCTAAATATCACTCCCCTTCACAGGCACTAAGCCCATCTTCAAATCCACAATTCTCAAGCTGAAGGTGTATGAGCATCTTGGAGGAACTTGTTGAAAATGCCTGCTCCCGGAGCCTTCCCCAGAGCATCTAATCAGGGAGCACGTGTTTCACAGAGGAGCCATGTTTAGATGCCGTGGATGAGGACTGAGAGTGGCCTCACAGCAAAGCCCCCAGCCGTGAGGCATCAGAGGAGAGGTTCCTCCTGCCGCAGCTCTGCTTATGGCACTGAGAGAAGGGCTGGGCAGGTGGGCGCCGCTTGCAACGAGGATGTGGGCGCCCAGACCTGCGGGCGCTGCTTTGTCTTGCTCCAGAGGTGCTAAAACAAGCATTTCCAGACCCTGCCAGACTGAAAACCAAGAACCACGGGTGAGATAGACACAAACACTAGTAACTAAAGAAAATGGTTTTCAGACCTGTAATTCATGCTAAAGAGAAGAAAATCTGGGGGTGAGTATAACAGTTGCTCGGCTGCTTTTTCTGCAGAGAGGGAGGCTGCTCCCAGGGAGGCCGGGACGAGGATGGGGGATGGGGGGCAACACCAGAGCGCAGGCTGGACACCTTCCCTGACCCTCTCTCCTGGTGCCCTCGGCACCCTGCGTGCTGGTGCTGCATACCTGTGGCCTGCCCACCGCCATGCCTGGCCTCCACCTAGCAGAGAGGCCACATCCACTCAGCGTCCTTGCAAAACTCAGAAACATGACCACGGTGGCTCAGGGCTCCCTAGACTCCCACATGCTGAGCAAGGGTGTCTCCTCATTCCTACACGAGGCTCCCCCAGTGACCTAGAGAGAGGCTGGGTCAGGCACTGCTCTGCAGCCTCCTCCACCGGACAAAGGGTGGAGCCCACATTGGTGAACAAGCTCCAACAGGCCCCTGTGACCCGGCTATGTCTTCTCTCTGTCCCCTTGTCTTGTATCCAGTGCGCTATCCCCAGGCTCACTGAGAAAGCGCCACCCCCAACAGGCCATGCTGCACTGTCCCTGTCCCCACCCACAGCCAGGCCCTGGTCTCCCAGGCCAGCTGATGGCTGAGCCCAATCCTGGCCAGCCCACTGATGGTGCAGATGTCTCTGTCTACTCTCTTCACATCTTCTGCACGTCGGCATAAGAATGATCTTCCTGCTGGAGCCACGGTCAGTTTTCATGTCTATTTTTCTTGCCAGGCCTTAAATTCTTTGAAGGGAGGGAAGAGCATGTTTATCCCAAGTGTTTGTCTCATGGTAAGTGCTCCGTGACCTCTACTGGGTGAAACAACAGGTAGGCAATTCATCCAAGGAGCAGCTACTACAGTCTTAACATACACTCGGGCCCTATTTTTATATTTAAATATAATATAACATTATATAAATAATATAAATGTATAATTACATGTAAATATATTTATATTATATATAGACTATGTATTATTATACGTTATATATAACATATATTACATTGTTATGTATAGTTGACTCCTGAACAATGTGGGGAGTTTAAGTTTAAGTTTAAGTTTTATACTTAAAACCTGCCTGTAAGTTTTGACTCCCCAAACACGTAACTACTACTAGCCTACTCTTGGCAGAAAGCCTTACTGATAACGTAAATTGATGATTAACAAATATTTTGTATGTTATATGTATTATATACTGTATTCTTACAATAAACTAGAGAAAAGAAAATGTTACTAAAAATCATAGGGAAGAGAAAATATATTTACCGTTCATTAAGTGGATCATCATAAAGGTCTTCATTGTCATCATCTTCACATTAAATAAGCTGAGGAAGATGAGGAAGGAGAGGAGGAGGAGTTGGTCTTGCTCTCTCTGGGGTGGCAGAGGTGGGAGAAAGTCCAAGTATAAGGACCACGCAGTTCAAACCAGTGTTGTTCAGGGGTCACCTGCATATGTGACATCATACTATGTATCGTGTGTGTATAGACATAAAACTGCACACACTTAGTCTATATACATTGGTATGTACATATGTACACATTTAGTGTGCCACTGAGTGCTCCCAATGCCTGATGAGATTCTATTTATTTCTAAGCCCTCATTCTACACACCTCTGCTTCATTAGTCCAAGCTATGGGGTATATCTTTCCCAGAAGATAGTAGTTCTAATGATCAGTATGACACATTCACATTTAATTAAACAGAACTAGCTCTGCCCTCTTGGGAACAGTCCTTTAGCTTTTTCCACAGCTTAGGTCTCTTCTCCTCACTTAGACGAGGCATCTGGAGTGCACATTTCATGAACTAAACTCATGTGTGTCCTCTCAGCTCCTAACATTGCCCTAAGCGCCACTGGCTTCTAATCAATACGTGCTGGCTGGCTGGATGGGTGGACAGATGGGTGAACAGATGGATGGATGGATGGATGGATGGGTGGATGGATGGATGGATGGTTGGATGGATGGATGGATGAACGGATGGATGAGTGAATGGATGGATAGGCAGATGAGTGGCTGGATGGACAGATGGATGGATGGATGGATGGATGGACGGATGGGTGGACAGATAGGTAGACAGATGGATGGATGGATGGATGGATGAATGAACAGATGGGTGGATAGATGGACAGGTGGACAGACAGATGAGTGGATGGATAGATGGGTGGATGGATGGTTGGACAGATGGGTGAACAGACAGATGAGTGAATGTATAGACAGATGGGTGGATGGATGGGAGAAGTATAGTGAAGTAAAGGGCAAGAGATTAAGGTCAGGTAGATACAGATTTGAATCCCGGCCTTGTGCAATGCTGGGCAGGTTACTTAAAATTCACTGAGCTTTAATTTTTTTTCATCCATGAAATGGGGAAATTAATATGTAACCTTGTAAAGTTGCTGAAAGAACAAATGAAATAATGTAAATGTTTTACCTGTATACCATGTGGCTCTAAAGAGACAATAGCTCTTCAATATTAATGCTTAGGCTAGTAGGATGCTATCATCCTGGGATTCTTTGATCGCTGGGCATTATCAACAGAAAGTAGACACTATGGTAGTAAAAAATGCAGAAAGGACCCAAGGGCCCCTCTGGGAGCACAGGGCCAGCCTCCTGGCAATAGCAGGTGCTCAGTAAGTGGTTGTTAAATGATGCTATTGGTGAGAGAGCATGAAGGACTTGAATGGCGGGAGGAAAAGTTTAGACCTTAATCAATCGATGGTCAGGCAGAGACACTGAGGGCCTATTTTCAGGAACTGCATCTAGTGACCAAAACTATTTTGTTCCTAACGGTGAGGGAGGCTGAGTGCTGGTCCGTGGCGGCATGCTGGGCTGAAGGGGGGACGAGGGATGGGTGGCCGGCTGCACCTGTGTTGTCCAGTTCTGGCCGCCGGGCAGAGGGAGTGGCTGCGGGTCCGGAGCAGGCTGGGCAGGCCACGGTCTTTCCCAGCACCGCAGCCTCCATGTGGGCTGGAGAGGACAGACGATGTCCTCTGTCTGCGTGGAGCGTGGAGAGGTGCAGACGATGTGCACGAGCAGAACGCGTAAGCTTCCGTCTCGACGCATCCTGGGGATGGCAGGGTTCGCTTGTCACCAAGCACAAAGAGGCCACACGCAGGGGGCGAAGCCGGCACCGGAGAGAAGAGGGGCCTGGTAACCCTCTTCCGGGTGACCCCAAGCTGGGTGTTCTCCTCCGCGGAATGAGGATAATGGCGGTGGTAACTTGGTCTGTCTGTCGCCACCGTCTTACCCCTTGGCGTTGTCTTCTTTTTCCCTCTTTCTGTTCCTCCATTTAGGTTGAGGGTTTTTTTTACTGTTTCCCATTTCCTGCTTTTCTCTCTGCCTGTAGAAAACTTGCTCAATCTGTTTTTGCTATTTTGACTTACCTTGGTAACTGCCATTCAAATTCAATGCAATAAAACCTAGAATTAAAGAATATCTTAGCACTGTTCAGGAAAAAAATAATTGAACTTTAATCACTATCACTTTCCTTACATGATATTTCTCAACAATTTCGAGAGATTGCCTCTTTTAACCTCAATGTCAATCATTACTCTTATTCTTAATTTATACAGGCAGCATTTATTGTGATTTACATATTTTCCCATTTTATGGAATTACTGTTGCTTTTTATTTAGACCGTGCTTTGGGGATCGTTTTTCCCTTCTCGGAAGCCTTGTTCAGAAGCTGCGTTAGCTCAGGAGTCTTGGCGAAACGCCCTGTTCATGCATCTGGTGGTGCCTCTATTTCTTTCTGATGCCGAAGGACAGCGTTGCTGAGTAGAGCTGCTTTTCTTGCAGGGTTGTGAAGGTGTGATCCTCCCGTCCCTCCTTGTTCCTCCTGGGGGTCCATCAGCACGTAACCGTCATTGCCGCGTCCTGCTCTAGTGTGTCAGTCTGGGCTCCTCAAATATACAGAAAGGCAGGGAACAGCCACCTCCTGGATTTCCTCGTCCATCAAGTGTGAGTACTAGTAACTGCGCAGATGGCGTCCGTGTCCGTGAGAATTGAGGAGGAAGCGCGTGAAGCTCTCAGTGCAGGACCCGGCGCAGACGCTTGCTTTTATTTTACGTCACTGCCTCCTGCATGCTGGGCACAGAGCTGGCCGCTTTTCACCTCTGCTCCGTGAGTGTCAGCCACCTGGGAATGTGACCTGACCGGCCCAGCATCCCGGAGACAGTGGCGGCTGCTGCGGAATTCCATACTCAGCCCTCAGACCCCAGAGCCCACGTGCCCCCCCTGGGTGACGCTGCCACCCTGGCCTCTTCCTCTGCCTATGCAGCACGTTCTAGGTAAACAGTCGGCACTCGTTAAGGGCAGTGTGTGACATTGCCATGGTCAGAATGGCGGTGAAGGAGCAAAGCTGTCTTCTTGTTCCTCTGGGCCAGGTTGATGACGCTGCTTCCTTCCTGGATGGCTGAGTGTCTTCCCCACTTCAGTCCAAATTAATCAGGTCACTGCTCCAGGGTGTCTGTGAGCCCTGAGCGTGGAGGGAAGTCCTCACTCACCGGGTGGTCCTGGCTCAGCTCGCAGGCCGTGCTTTATGGCTTGCTGGACTCTGAGACGGTTCAGACGCGTGAGGTCCACCTGCGCAGGTTGAAGGCCGGAGCTCTGCTGCAGCCTCTGCCGTTGAGTGGTGGTGGGACCCAGAACACATGGACGACTCCCGGTGCTCCCTGCAGTGGGTGCCGACCACATTGCCCCTGAGCTCAGTGAGCTGCGGGAGACTGCAGGGTGAGCTCCTGGGAAGGGCTGTCTGGCTCCCCCGGACAGAAGTCAGGGGTGCGTGGGGTGCCTGAGCTTGTCTCACTGCAGAGCCCAGAGGGTGCCTGATCCTCACACAGCCAAGCAGCCCAGTACCTCCTGCCCGGCCCTCCCTTGAAGCCCCACTCTGTCACCCCCAGATGGTTTGGGGACCCCCTATCCCCAGATCACCAGGGAAGCTTCCCCTTGTTGGGGCACTGAGAGGCATATGCACAGGTCCGCCCTCCCAGAAGGTCTGGCGTTTGCAGAGTTCTCCCAGCGTGAGGGCTGTGAGGGAAGGGAAACAAGTGAGGCAGGTGGGCAGGTGAAACAAGTGGACAGGTGGGCAGGTGAGACAGGTAGGTAGGTAGGGCAGGTGGGTAGGTATATGGGTAATGAGGTGAGGTAGTTGGCAGGTGAAGAAGGTAGATAGGTAGACAGGTGGGCAGGTAGGTAGGTGGATAAGTAAAGTAGGTGGGCAGGTGAGGGTACAGTTGACACAGACTCAGGCCACCTCCCCAAAGGTGGGCCAGCCTGGGTTTAGCATCCCAGACACCTGGAGAGAGAAGGATCCCTGGAGACAGCAGGAAAGAGAAATGATTTTGGTGAATCTTCAGCGATGTGTCCCCCTGGCTGGCTTCCCTGAAGGTCAGGACAACTTCAGGGGATCCGATGCAGCGGCTGGGGACTCAGGGCAGAGCTGAGCCGGGCACTGAGATCAGCAAGGTGGACACAACGGCTGCTGTGCACCAGTTCAGACCCCGGTGGTCGTGGGCAGGTGCTGGGTGTCCAAAGCAAGACCCTCCGGTCAGTCAGCCAGGGGACAAAAGAAATGACAAGCCCCATCCGGAGCCCCCCACTGCCCCTCGTGGGTGACTCTGGCCGGTAGGAGCAGCTGAGTCCCAGACCCACATATGTGAGCAGGGCAACGTCACCACCTTGCCCTCAGGGTCTCTGAAGATAAAGTTAAAATAGAACATCTGGGGCACGGGTGGGCCTAAAAATAGCAGCTACTGCTATTACCTTTATTAGTATAATTATTTAGTAGAAAAATGGACCAGCCAGTCCCAAAGGCAGTGGCAGGTGTGTCTTGCATGTTACCTGTGCATCCTCGGGGGCCTCTGCAGACAGGTAGGGAGACCTGCTCCTCCCAGTTGCTCAGAGAGGGCGACTCCCCAGGTCCTGCAGGCCCCCAGTTCCCTCCTGCTCCATCGTGAGCCCAAGGTCCCTGCCGTGGTGACTCAGAAGCAGACACCTCTCGCTTGCTGACAGGGAGCCCTTCTCTCCAGCCACTCCTGGCAGGACTCTGTGCGCAGCTCTTCCTCCTCTCGCTGCCGCCCTGCAGTCCTCATCAGATCAGAGGTTATCTCCGTACGGGGTGCCGGCGACGGCATAGACTAATGGAACACTCCCTGGCTCCTGTCACCACCATTTCCATTCCGCGGGCGAGGGAGGAAGAGACGGCAGCACCAGTGAGCCCTGTGACTCTCAAACCGTTGCTGTCCGGCTCCATTTCAGAGCTGAGTGTGCCATGTGGAGCTGCCGTGCTGTGCACACACCTGGGACTTAATCAGCTCCCCAGGGACCGGCACTCGGGGCAGCTCCACGCGGTGACCGGAGTTAATTACTGCCCTTCGCCACCCGCTCTCTGTGTCCACTCACCCTCCTGCTCCCCGCGCTGGGTGCAGATACTGAGCATTCGTGTCCTGACAGGGTACGTCCCTGCGCCTCGGAGCTTCCCCGCCTACAAGAGGAGGAGACAGACATTAGGTAAAGGTGTGTCTGCACTGACACACACAGCATACATGCAACACACTGATGAAGACACACGCACACGATCGCTGACACATGCAGCGCACATGCAACACACTGATGCAAACACATGCACACAATAACTGACACACGCAGCGCACACACAACACACTGATACAAACACATACACACAATCACTGACACACAGCACACATGCAACACACTGATCAAACACATGCACACAATCGCTGACACACGCAGTGCACACGCAACACACTGATACAAACACACGCACACAACACACTGATACAAACACATGTGCACGATCATTGACACACACAGTGCACACGCAACACACTGATACAAACACACGCGCACGATCGTTGACACACACGGTGCACACGCAACACACTG
Organism: Lepilemur ruficaudatus; assembly: GCA_963574885.1. NCBI lineage: Eukaryota > Metazoa > Chordata > Mammalia > Primates > Lepilemuridae > Lepilemur > Lepilemur ruficaudatus. The sequence continues at coordinate 132,401 of CAUYRT010052852.1, forward strand.
ATACAAACACATGCGCACGATCGCTGACACACACAGCACACGCCGACACGCTGACACGAACACACGCACACAGTCGCTGACACACACAGCACACACGCCGACACGCTGATGCAAATACACCCGCATGATCGCTGACACACACAGCGCACACGTCGACACACTGATACAAACAAACCCGTACGATCGCTGACACACACAGCACACACGCCGACACGCTGATGCAAACACACCCGCATGATCGCTGACACACACAGCACACACACAACACACTGATACAAACACACGCACACGATCGTTGACACACACAGCGCACACGCAACACACTGATACAAACACACGCGCATGATCGCTGACACACACAGCACACGCCGACACGCTGACACAAACACACGTGCACAGTTGCTGACACAGCGCACACACAACACACTGATGCAAACACACGTACACAATCGCTGACACACGCAGCGCACACGCTGACATGCCGATGCAAACACACGTGTAGAATCATGCTATCCCACGTGCCAGGGAATAACCATGGAGTGTCACCAGTGACAAATGCCAAGCTTTGTATACGGTAAAGTCAGGCCAACTTGTTTGTACGTTGCAGACTGGCGGGAGGGCCAAACCTCACGCACAGTCCAGACCCATGTCTGTGCACGGACAAGACCACCCACCATGCCCACGTCTCACCCCACTGCTCCTGAGTGGGGCTGCTCGTCGGCCTCCACGTCACCCCCAGGCCTCACTGGGGCTGCCCCTCGCCCTCCTGCAGGGCCACTCACAGCCCAGTCCCCCCAGGGCCGCTGGCCCGAGAGCTGCCCTGAGGAGCAGGTGCTGCCCTCCTCCTGGCCTGGCGTGGGCTGGCAAGTGGAAGTCCTCAGGGAGCGTGTGGCTTTGAAAATGAAACTGCCACGAAGGACAGCTTATTAGAGCCAGGGAAGTGGATTCTGTTCCCGTACACTGCGGTGTCTGTGCTCTGCAGCGCGGGGAGTCGGGACATGCAGAGGAGGTGAGACCTGCGTCCTGCTGTCAGGGGGCCTCGGTCTGCAGAGCAGCCAGAGAGACCACGAGCAGCATGGACTCGAGCTGCACTTGCCCAGAATGTGAGCCCGCACCCCTGCGTCGGGGTTTGCCATCCTGGTGCAAACCCTGGAAGACACACCCATGTCCCGGGGTCCCTGGGGCTGATGGCCGAGAACCAACCGCGAAATTGTCGGGAATCTTGTGGCCCAATTGATGTCACATCAGTAGCTTGAAATCAGCACAGCAGTTGGCAAAGGCTACAGACCAGGGTTTTAAAAAATAATTTGAGAGCCAGTTATTAAGCATCTACCAGCATATGAAGCATTAAACTTGTCCATTAATTGGATTATTTGATAGCAGTTGTTTATTGAGTAAGAATCGTGTGCCAGGCGCTGAGAACACATGTGACAAACGGGAGAGGCCTGTCTGTCCTGCGTGGTTCCTTCTTTATCTTCGGAGCCTGAAAAGCGAACCGTGTGCCTGGAGAGGCACCAGGGTGCCGGGCACGCCGCCGCTCTCTGCACCACGACCGTGGCAGACATCTCTCTTAGGACCCTCCCTGACTTCACAACTGCCCCAATACAGGCCATGCTAGAAGCTTCTCCCCTCGGCCCCTAACACCTTGGGAATGGCCTAGCTGGAGGGCGTGTGTGTGCAATTATCTGTCTATTTCTCGTCTTCAAACTCCAGAGAATGAGCCGTTGGCATGAGTCCTTCCAGCAGAGAGAGTCAGGGGCAGGCATGGCCAGAGGCAGCCTCAGAGACTGATGGTTTGTGCACCCCGTTTGCGGTCTAGGGCCACCCCACACAGGGTCCACGTCCTTCTTGCTCTTTCAAACCTACAGTCCACAGTTTCTGGGGACCTCCTCGCCAGGTGCATGCTGGCGCCACATCTGACACCACTCCCAGGCTCTGTTGGTGGTTTGTTTACCCACCTGACTTCCTAACAGGTCTGGACTCCGCGGGGGCTTCCTTTGTGGCTTCCCATCCCTGTCTCCCTGGAACCCCGGGCAGGGCTGGAAGCAGCACCGCACCCAGTAATTCTTGTTGCATAAATGCACACACAAAGTGAAGGTCAGTCATGAGAGTACAGTCGGTAGCTGCGTTTGTGTGACAGTGAACTGTCCTCGATGAAATACCCACCGGATGTGCTGTTCCACGTAAGGATGGAGAATGAAGAGGGAAGAGAGGAGAGGAGAGAAAAGGAAGATTTAGGAGAGAAAAGAAAAAGAAATTGAGACAAGAAAGACTTAGGACAGGGATTAGCAAGAACTCTCTTACTCTAAGCCTTGGTTTTTAAGGAAAATGGTGGATATAAAAGAAATCATAGCTATATTTAAGAAAAATTTATGAAAAAAGTGTGATTCTGGAAAAAAGTGATTATTATATTTTTTGAGGCTAAACAGAGTGAAATATTGAACTTTCTACAGAAAGCAGAGATTTTTTTTCTGTTTCTGTCTCATACGTCCACCCCTGACTTCCTTCTTCCCCTGTTCTTTATACTCATGGTTAATGCAAACATCCAACAACGTTTCTAGATGGTGCCCAAGATGCACAGGAGGTGCTCACGTGTCTTTGGGGACCCCTGGGCTACAAGGGACTGTCAAAGCAGGCTGGCCGCAGCACTTGCGTTGTGGCACCTTTGCCTGTTCCACAAGCTGGGAAAGACGGGACGATATGGGAAGACACACACACTTGCACCAAACCGATCCTGAGAAAGCACTTGAAATATCCTCAGTCTAGAATAATGAATATTATTAACACCAAACGTAAGTCCATAGAAAGGTGGAGATTTTTAAAGAGAGGCACTGCTGAACATACTGTACTATTTATAAAAAAACCCAGCATCCACACAGCACATTAAACTGCTTTGTCTCATGCACTAAGTCACGTACACTAGGACGCCCCGAAATACCACCACTGTTTGCAGGTAAGCAGCGGGGCGGCCCCGCACACCCGGGAGGCCTTTGCATCAACGTGGGCAAGCAGCTCTGGGCCACTCCCCGCAGGTGCCCAGGCAGCCGGGATTCATCATCCAAAATGTGCACTTTAAAGCCGGAGATTGAATCTTTGCCTTTGCCTTTATGGCTTTAATTTCCTCTGCCCTGGAATTGGTGGTGCTTCACTGCGATCATTTGAAAGCCGATTCATACTCTTCTGTGACGTGTATTCAAAGCCTGATTTCTCAGATCTGAGGGCACCGCTGTTTTTAATGACCAAGGCAAGAGGCCAGAAGACCACCGAATGCCACGGCGTCATCTCCCATGCAGACCACTAGACCAGGCATGAGCAAAGTCTCTCTTTCTGGAAATGTATTGATGGAGAACTTGATTAAATGATAATTTAGAAATAACTATACTTTAAACTACAAGTCCCTAAACAGTTGTGTGTACATGCATCCAAACTAATTAACAATTTGTCTTTTTCAAACAAATACGTGTGTCAATTTAAGCTAAATTTTCCAAACAGTAAAATATTTCCCTTTAGAGTTTTAAAGTAATCTCAGGAGTTGGGGTGAAAGGGGCTTTTCCATGTGATTATCAATACACAGCCAGAATATATGCATATACACATGTGTGTATGCACATGTACACATGTGCACACACATGTGCCAATCTGATCACGGTCAACCTGCTGTTGGGTGTCTGTGATTCTAGGCTCTGCACCTTGGCTTTCAAAGCCCTCAGCTCTGCCACCCACTACGGGCTCCTACACAGCAGAGAAACCTTTCTGAAACCGCCATCACCACACCCCTTACAAAAATTTAACCGAAAGGGTGCAGTAGGTTTAAATGTAAAGCCATAAAACTTTAGAAGGAAACGGGAGGAATCTTTGTGGTCGAGGATTAATCCTCAGCCCCACGCATCCGAGGTGGGAGCCACAGGAGAAAAATTTAATCATTTGGACTTTATAAAAATTATAAAAATGTTTTTTTTCTGCAAGAGACTCTGTTAAGCAGATAAAAAGACAAGCTATGGACTTGAAGGAAATATCTGCAAATCACAAACCCAACGAAGGGCTTGTATCCAGAATGTATAAGGAACTCTCAGAACTGAACAGAAGGAGACTGGCTGTCCAGTCAGAGAACAGGCCAGAGACCACACACAGCGAGAGAGCTCGGGACAGACAGCGCCGTTGCCCGCGGGGGAAATGCAAACCACGACCCGGAGGGGATGCCACCACACAGCTGTCGGAATGTGGAAGGGACAAGGCTGGTTAGGGGCACACTTGATTTCTCCTGCATCGCTCCGGGGCGCAGAGCAGCTCGGCCGCACTAGAAACACTCGGCAGTGTTTATAGAGTCAAAGCGAACGTACCACGTGGTCCAGCAGTCCCACTCCCGAGCACATAACCTAGAGAAATAAAAAGTAACGTCAACAACAAAAGTCCGCAAATGAACGTTTATAGCCGTGTATTCGTAATCACCACACCCTGGGAAGGAAACGATTGTCCGCCGTCCTGCAGCAGGTGAGTGGGCCAAGGTGGGACATCCACACGGCGGACACTGCTCAGCAGGACAAGGAACCAAAAGCCCTGACGCAGTGGAGCCCGGGCAGGTCCCCAGGGCTCTTTGCTGAGTGACACAGCCAGTCTCAAAGGCCATAGGCAGGACGACTCTGGGTACAGGATGTTCTCAAAATACAGGGTTTTCTTGCCGGAGAGCAGATCCGTGGTCGGCAGGGTCCACGTGTGTGGAAGCCGTGGCTGCAGCCGGGCAGGGGAGGGCGAGCTCTGTGTGGCCACAGCCGGTGCATGAATGTTTGCTGGTGACAGAATGTCAGAGACCTGCACACTCGCCCATCCACCTGCCCTGAAACCCCTCCGGCCCCAGCAGCGTCCTACACTCTGTTTCCTCAACGCTGACAGCCTTGCTGACGTGGACAGACGCTCAGGCCTGTGGCTGAGATCCCACTGCCCGTCCACGCCCAGGCTGACTCAGGGGCCCCTCTCTGCACTTGTACACCCCCGGCCTGTGTCCACGCAACACGGTCACATGGTGTGCCAGTGGCTGATGCACCTGTCTGAGGCTCAGCCCACCTGTGCACGAGCAGAGAAAGAACACGCCTCCAATTCTGAACACCTGGCACAACATGGCTGCCAATCAGTGTGCAGTGGACGCATTTGCGTGGACAGTGCACTGTGAATGTTTGTTGAGTGACTAGAGCAGCCACAGAAAACACTACCTGATGCCTGGCCAGGCCAACACAGCTGCGGGTCCTCGGAGCAGGAGGCCCTGTCCCCCGGGAAGGGTATGGGCCTGGGGCAGAGAGTCCTACCCAGGACACGGGGAGAGCCTACCTTCCTCTTCCTCCTTCTCTCTTCCTCCTTCTCTCTTCCTCCTTTTATTGAGCCTTTCTGGAAAACGTGTTTTCCATGGCTGCTCCTTGCCAAGCCCCACAGAGGCACTGGAGTATACACATGGCCAGACACTCAACATCCAGGGGCAGACTTAGGGAGAGGATCACCGTGGAGTAGAATATACTATCTGCAAAATGAGCACCAGATGCCTGGGGAAGAGGGGGGACACCTGCCACCCAGGGCACGGCAAAGATCACCTGTAGCGATCGGCCAGGCAGGAGCCGGAGACTTGACCTCTGAAATGAGCTTGGCTGGGGAGTAGCTTCTGATATCTGATTGAGGGAGTCCCAGATTGCCCTCATTTTTTTCTTTTTATTTCCCTTGCAATCCTCACGTGTTTATTTAAGAATCACCAAAAGCATAAATAGCTAGGGCAGTTTTATTAACGCCTCATTTTATCACATAACTATTTAGGAAAGACTAATATAAGATTAAATGTGATTACAAGACACTATTTGGGAAAACTTCCACCTTTCATAGTTTATCATCAACTTAAATGACTGAAGAAGGTACAAGTTAAAGGGAAACCATGACCAGCGGGGACATCTGCAGCCGGGCAGCGTGGGGCTGCCGCCAGGAGGGCGGGGGCGGGGTCAGCGAGGACGGCACCTTCACTCCCAGGCGCTCCGGGGTCCTCACAGCAGCCCACGGCTCCCAGACCGCAGCATGCGGAGTCGCCTGAGACCTTTATAGATGTGGTCGTCACCCCCACGTTGTCAGATGACCAGACGGCGTTTAGCCCGGACTGCAGATCTTCAAAAGCTCTTCGGCTGGTTCTAAAGTGGAGCGTTGGGACCCTGACATCTGGCGTCACGAGTGATATCACACCCACGTCAGGAATAAGAAAATCGCGTTCGGCTGACAGGTGGGGAAGTCCTCGTGCCGAGAGCACAGTTGTGTAGCAGAGGTGAGATGCACACCAGGGTCCTGGTATCAAAGCAGGTGCTCTGAACGACCACATGGTCTTCCGGGGCAGAGACCGCAGCCTCCTCCCAGGTAGAGCCACCGTGCGCTGGTCCGTGCTCAGGGCGGAGGCAGGACGGGCTCAGACCCACGTCCTAGGTCAGTAAGCCCAGAGTGGACGGCGATGTTCTGTTACCGTCCGCTTGGCTGTGTTTACCAAAACAAAACCGTTTCCTGGTTTGGAGTCACTGGCCAAAGGTGCTTTGAGAGTAGAATGGGTGACACAGAAACAAGAAACCACCACCTGTCACGAGCCACGCTGCTCCAACGCAGGGCGTCCCCGCTGGGAACCTACATCCAAATGCTGGCTCAGCTGGCCATGGTGAGGGAGATCGGGCTAAGCGTTTGTCGTGTAAGCTCCTGACTCTGTGGTTTGGTCAAACTGTGAGCGTTTTACCTTAATTTTAATTTCCTCGTGCATTTTGGAATGATTTACACTTAAAATCATTTTGCCAGAAAGAAGAAAGGAGCAAGAAGTCGCCAAAGTTTGAAGGAAATGCCAGGTTTTGGAAGTGTGGCCGGCAGCGCAGGGCTAGTCAGGTTGCGCGATGGCGGCAGGGTCAGTGCAGGGCGGCGGCAGCAGCGGGAGACTCAGAGAGCCTCAGGCACCGGCTCTGGGGACAAGAAGGAAGGGGACAAGAATGAAGGCAGGGGTCGGGCTCTGCACGCAGGGCCCCCTCACGTGGGGAAGGTGACGCAGAAGCCTGGTGCGAGGGGACCGGCTTACGGAGGGCACACTATTCTCACGGCCTGGGGCGCTGAGCTCAGGAGGCTGGAGCACGTCACTGCAAAGCTAGGCCCCAGCTGACCTGGCCGCGCCACTCAGGGAGGGAACGAAGGAAGAGAGTGGAAAGAGAGTTAAAGGTGCTTTGATAGAAGGATGGTGACACAGAAACAAGAAACCACCACCTGTCACGAGTCACGCTGCTCCAGGGCGGGGCGTCCCAGCCGGGAACCTACATCCAAACGCTGGCTCAGCTTGCCATGGTCGGGGAGATCAGGCTAAAGGTGTTGTCTGAATCTTCTAGATGATCTGCCCACTGGAGGAGATGTGTTCTGAGCTATGTACAACACAACCCTGCATGTCATGAACATGTGATAAAAATAAACACTGCTATGGCTGGGGGCTGATGATCGTGCAGTAACCTTTGTGCATGTGACATTGCTCCCCTAAGTTACTGTATCAGACACGTGCAACGTTGTTCTTCGTAGATACTCAGTGTGGTGTATTTCATGCTATGGTTTCAACCACATAAAATCAGGTACGTTGGGCTTTCACATCGGTGACAAGTGAACGTCTGTTATTACTAAATACACACACACACAAGTACATGGGTGTACGCGTATATTCAGACATGCAGTTATATCTGTACCCATACATATGTATGGCCTTGTTTCTAGCTGGCATCTGGTGGCAGATGGGCAGCTGGCTCGTGCTGGGGCTGTGTGGCCCTGGCACAGGCACACGGAGATTCGGTGAGCACGGCCACGGCTGTGCTCCACTGTGCCTTTGTCCAACGCAGTCGCAGTTTAATTAATGGCCATACGATGGACAAGCACAGTCAGGTTCCATCATGCTAAAACTATGTGGACACTTATTTTAAGCAACCTGCGACCTCAGACTGCATGGTCTGGAGCTGTGCCGTCACACATGGAGGTCTAGTTCCAGGAGGGAACTAGAGGTGGCAGGAGGGAAGCTCGGAAGAGCGCGTGTTTCTTGCTGGAAGAAGCAGGAACCTCACGCGGGGGGTGGTGTCCGGAGCGTGCAGTTCGGCCCTTCCCACTGGCGGAGCTGAGGGAAAATACCCAAGAGGTTCGGGGGAAGGGATGGGAGAGCCACAGCGGGATGGGGAGGCCCGGTGGCGTCCGCAGCACACTCAGAAGACCCGGCGGGAACCGGGGCTGTGCAAAGTGTGAGATTGTGGCGCGAGTGACTGGCCGTCGCCCCGTCCCGGTGGTGGCACTGACATCTGCAGCCACAGCGACGTCGGTCTTTAGAAAACACTTTTTTCACCCAAACTCCTTTTCTACTTGGAAAAATGAAGCAAATTAGATACGAGACAGAGCACCGCATTGGTCACGAAGCACGCATGTCTGTTACGGACACGCACGCGGAGGGGGAGCCGTGGGGACGTGGCAAACCCGCCGTGGCCCGAGTGAGCCGTGGTTGCTCCCGTCACCTGGCGCAGGACCGCGGCTGGAGTCTTGGTTTTTGTTATTGAGAAACAAAGATTTGACTTGAATTTGTAAAAACTTCTTGCTCTGAAATTTTATGATTATGTAAACTTCTCTCCTAAAACGCACAGCCGTGCCCTGTCTGCCAGTCACAGCTCCGGGGTCCAACCTCTGGGTCACTCTGATCTGGTTTTAAGCTATTTCTCTAGGGCTTCTCCGACATGCAGCGGCAGAACCACTGCTAGGAAGTGCCGTTGGCTGGGCCTGCCCCGGGTTTCTGAGTCAACCGGCCTGAGTCCCAGCTGCCTCTGCAGCCCCGCGTTTCATTCAGAGTCACGGAAGAGGTTGTTTTCTTAGCGAGGAAAGACACGGGCAGGTGGGGAGAGGCAGGTGCTTGGCAGATGACCCGAGCGTGTCCACTCCTCAGCTGTGCTGCCCCAGAACAGCCACTGAAACTCTCAGGCTCTCGGTGTCCTCCCCGGAGAACGAGGGTGAGGCCGCGGCTTGCAGAGCTGTGAGAGGTCAGGGCTAGTTACGAGGCGTGTCTGGGAACTCTGAGCACTCCGTATGTTTAGCGATCGTTATTTTCCCAGTGCTGACTCTCTCCTCATCTCTGAGGGCAGATGCTCCTGCTTTGTGTTCGCTAGTTAAATCATAACGACCTGAGTTTACTTGGGACTTTTCCAGAAAGTGAGAGAAGAGAAATTTAGATGCAGGCTCTCAGCTCAACCCTTTTTTCTTAGCTCAACATTGCCCGGGAAATCCATGCCCTGTCTCTGGATCATGCGCAGCAGGTTAAACGAAGGTGGTCGTGATCCAAGAGGGTAAGAGAGACTCAGTCCAAAAGGTGTCACACGGTGACTGGTACTGAAACAAGCGGCGTGATCCCCTGTGGTCTGGCGTGTGCATGTGTGCACATGTGTGTGGGTGTATGTGTGTGCACATGTGTGTGAATGTGCATGCGTGCGCACGTGTGCGTGTGTGGATACATGTGTGTGGATGTGCATGCGTGCGCACGTGTGCATGTGTGTGCGTGTGAATGTGTGAGCACAACAAAGCACGAACTCTAGCTCATGACACCCGAAGTCAGCCCTGAGCCCACCACTTACTGCAGCGAGGAATAGAACAATTGTCCCCTCTCCCCGGTCCAAGCTCCAGCTACCGTGAGGATTGACAAAGACCAAGAACAGGGCAGCACCTGCCACAGGTGAGGCCAACCTGTGCTCAGCACATGGACAGGGCTGTTGGAGGGCACCACGGGCCCAGTTCAGACGAGACCTCTTGGGCCGAGCTCTGGGTGGGCAGCTGGAGCCGGGTCAGGAAGAGGCGCTCAGGCCCAGCATTCTCCCAAGCAGAGACCTTCACCTGCTGGAGGGTCCCAAGCTGCCCTCACCCTCCTCCTTGGGAGGACAACGAATTCCCCACCCCAGCTCACCCAAGTGGGGTCTGCCAGCCCATCAGTCAGGAAAATGTCCCGGGAGGAACTGGTTCAGCTATTCTCGTCCGCTCAAAAATCAAGATATCTGTGTGCACTGCCCCCCCGCCCCACAGCTGCAAACCTCACGTCTGCCGGAGGGCTGAGCCCAGGGCCTGGCTCCACCTGCCTGTTATTCTTAAAGAGGGGTTTGCTGATAGGCAAACGACCCGCCCAGGGTGATTTAAAATCCGTGTTGTAATGTCCTGGATAAAGTGCAGCCTGTGGGCATCACTGAGGGCCACGCCTCTCACGCCCGTCCTGCCTGGAGGTCCGTGTTGGCAGTAAAGCCCTTGCCAGGCGCCCAGCTCGTGTCTTCCTCCAGTGAGCGCCGCGTGGCCATGGCAAGTCTGCCTCAGTGGGTCCAGTTTTAACTTTCCTGACTTTTCCACAAGTGCATTTTCATCCCCAACAGAGACACATGCATTGCATTGTTTCAATAATTCAGTTCTGACATGATGCACAGGAGCGTGTTGATCATGAACGCACGCATTACCGTTCACAGCCGTGTGCATGTGGTCGGGCAGAGGGCGCGCGGTCGCCTGCTGCCTCCGCTCACCCTCGTGCTCGGTCTGCACGTGCACGAACGAAGGCTGAGCCCAGCTGCAGGGTCCCCGAATGGTCCTCAGAGCCTCAGACTCCCCCCTGAAGATCGTACCTGGCTGATAACCCCTGGCAGAGCCACCCCCGATTTACCTCCAAAATGCCATCAAAACAGAAAAAGTGACGGCTCGCATACATGTTGCCAGTGGAGCCTACGCCACTGAGCGCGGTCGGCTGGAGGTTTTCGCAGGAACTGGACAGTGGCGGGTGGGGAGAGGAGGGGAAGAAGCGGCTCCAGTCCCAGCGGCCGTCTCCCTCCAGCCCTGCTCCTCTCCCAGCCCCACCCCAAACCTTTCTGTCACTGGCTCCTCGGGCTCCTCCCAAGTGACACTCAAATGGCCCCTCCCAGAGAGCCACCCTGGGTTCCCCCCACTGACCCCACTGCCTCCCAACTCTGGGTTTGTCCCTGTCTGGGCCCCTCAGTGCCTGCCCAGCAGCTTATCAAGATGCCTACACCAACGTGCATGTCCTGCGTCCCTGAGGCTTGGGTTTGTCCTGGCCCTCCCGTGTCCTCACACGTGGCCTTGGGCACATGGCCTCCCCTCCAGCTGCCGTGTCTGTACGGCGGGACAATGGCCACTGGCTCGCAGGGCTGCCGCAGGGATCAGTGGCCAATAAGTGAGTCGCTAGCACGATGTCTGGAAATCACAGGTTTTCATGGGATATGCGTTAAGGGAATTTTAGCTGAAAAACAAAATACTGAGTGTGCACGGCCTCCTCCGGCCTTCCGTGGGGCTCTGGGGTCTTTTTGGTGCCAGTTTGGAAATCAGCGAAGCAGAGACTGACTCGCCCCAGAAAGAGAAGCCGACGGCAGCACAGGTCGGGGCACGGAGGAGAAGTCTGGATGTGTATGTTGGAGAGAGCTTGGGAGGCTGGAGAGAAGGGACGGGAGGTTCAGGGACTGGAAGGAGCCTTGCCTGTGATCTCTCTCTCTCTCTCTCTCTCTCTCTCTCGCTCTCTCTCTCTCTCTCTCTCTCTCTCTCTCTCATATCTACAAAATATTTTTCTACGAGAGGAGTCTGTTGTGCTGCTCTAGACTTCATTAGCTATTTAACGTCCCCACTTCTGACTCTCTGTGTTCCTCTCCATCTGGCCTCACGCTCAGACTCTGCCCTAAGCCAGAGCACCTGCACCGGGTGGACACAAGTGACACAAGAGGAAAGAAAGGCCGTGAGGACCCCGGCCTGCTCTTGGTGGAGAGGAGCTCACGGGGAGCAGGGGACGAGGACACCGGCAGGGGGAGGGGGAGGGCACAGGTGCAGCTCAGGGGAGGGCGCTGGGCCCGAGGGGTCTCCCAGGCGGGAACATGGACCCCAGCTGGAGTCATCGCTGCCCACGGTGCCACCACTGTGTGGCCTAAACCCCGTGCCCGGCCCCGGGCCCGCAGCACGATCTCCTCCTGTTTAGCCAAACCCGTCCCCTCACTGAGCTGCCGTGTTAGCGGTGTCCCGACAGCCAAATTAGAACAATCCTTTGGTGATGGTTTTTCATTGCTTTTTTTCCCCCTAACGATAGTAAAAATAAATCGGTCTGAGAATGGCCACTTTGGTGAAGACCAGGACACAGGAATTATCTATTTCAGTACATCCTCTTGAAATGCACGGCCTGTTTCTCCAGACTTTGTTGCGTTTTGTGGCAGGTAGCGCCCAGGCTGTCCCAGTGAACCCTTTAGGTTTTCACCTGAGTGGCGTCCTCCCCGCTGTCTGGCCAGTAGCACACAACCTGGGAGACAGGTGTCACTTCCGAGATTGTTGTGAAGACCACGGCTTCCGCCTGGCGTTGTCTCCTGATCTCACTGCCTCTCGTCACAGCTCTGGGGAGAGCCGGCCACCACCCTGTGAGGACACTCAAGCAGCCACAGGAGACCCAGGTGTGAGGAACGACGACCTTCAGACTCAGGCCGGGGATCCCGCCAGTGACCACGTGGATACATCCTGGGGAGGATCCTCCAGCCCCGGTCGGGCTCTGAGATGACCAGGACGCATCCCTGGCCCCCAGCTTGACTGTATCCTGGGGGGCCCCTTGGCCAGAGCCACCCTGCACCACTTCTGGATCCCTGACTCTTAAAACCCCCGTGTGGGATGGCAACGCACGTGCATGGGGTAAGCCGCTGAGCCGTGGATTCCGTGGTTGTGCAGCAGCAGACCACTCAACAGCCATGTGCCGTGCGAGGTCTGGGGCTCGAATGGAACTGGTGCTGGACTAGACTCTGGCCGGTACTGGTGTCAGCCTTGTAACCCTGAGAAGTCACCGTTGTCTGTGAGCATCAGTGACATGACGTGTAAATGTCTGACTGCAAGGGCCAGGTGTACATTGTGCTTCTGCACCTGCAGAGCGGCACATAGTAGGCAGACAGTCAGTACATACTCGGCAAATCAGGAGCGACTTCTCTGCTCATCCTCATGCACATATATATGGCACAATTAAAATATTAAAAGGGAATGATGCATTTGACAAGTCCTTGACACTCTACAGCTTTGAGTGATAATCACTGCTATTCGTGGGCCACTAAACTCAGACCACGTCCCTCTGACGCTCAGGGTCACTCCTGGCAGAGGGGCCATCGGGCCCCACCAGCTGCCTGCGTGCCTGTGCTGACCGGCGCCCTGTGCATCTGCAGGGACAGTCACCGCGGGGTGCTTGGTTTGCGTTACGGTCCCAGGACCCCAGTGTGTGGTCTGTGCCAACCACACCAAACACAGAGGGAGCAAAAGGGTGCACACTGGGAAAAGGCACCCCCTGGACACAAACAGCAGGGGGTGTCTGAGCCTGAGCCTGTGCCCTGGAGGAAGGACAGCTGGTGGGGACCCAGTGCTGGACTCTGGAGAGGGGCAGTGTGGGCTCTTCCTGCGACTGACAGTGTGTGGCTTTAGACATGTCAGCGTCCTCACGAGATCTCAGTTTTCTTATCTGAAAAAAAGAAATGGTAACTGGGTTTTAGAGCCTTGACTGACTCCAGGAAGGAGCTGTGTAAACTAGAACATGTTCAGATCAGAGTGGGAAAGACAGGGAGATAACTCAGATGAGCAGGGTTTGGAGGAACTGGACTCTGGGAGACCCTGAAGCTCTGAGGGGCCGCGGAGTGAGAGGCAGGTTGCTGAGTGTGGGCTCCACACTGGAGCTAAGCTGTGCAGCAAGAGGCTCCAATGGTGCAACCCTGTGTGTGCAAATGTTGTAGGGACCGTATTCGTTCAGGAGCAGAGTGGCCTCCCACGACAAGCAGGGCACTCCCAGTCACAGGAGCACACAGACACATGGCACAGTCGTCTGGGGAGGGTTTGAACTGCACCTGCGCTGGGCCTTGAGGGCTGTTCACAGGCCGGGCCGTGGCCGCACTGAGCACGTGCCCAGAAGGCACTACGCCCAAGTCTCTTGAAGCCAGGATGCACGTTGCCCTGGCCTTCGGGTCTCACCTCGCCTCGCCGACTCCCGGTTAGTCACTGCACCATCGGAAGGTCCCTCAGCTACGCTGTGGCCCTCTCATTGCACCAATTTATGAAAACCCTGGTGCTGCCAGAAGCTCGTTGGTTCATGTTAGCGTTCGTTAAAATACCGCGGTTTGATAGACCTGTCTTTACACTTAGCCCTACGAAATCTGAGAATAAAACCTTTCTGATTCTAAAAGGAGACAAACATTTTCCCTACTGAAAGGTAACAGCTGCCACTGTCCAGGTGCAGCCGCCTGACGTGTGCACACGTGGGTGCGTGGGCTTGCGTGTGCCGAGCAAGCAGAGCCCACGTCGTAACCAACTCAGTGCAGCTCATTTGATAACCTGGGGCCCTTTGAGAGCTTTTCAGGGAAAAAAAAAATCTCCATTTCTCCAGAAGGAAAACTCTAGAATGCCCGTGGCTGTTTTCCTCACTTTCGGGTGCGAGATAATGTCAGGGTCACGGAAATCACGGAGTCGCGGTTGGAAGGCAGAACGCTGAGAACAAACAACCAGAACCGCTAGTGTGGTTCCCTATGGCCTCCCCGGTGCCTGCGTGTGGCCTGGGAGGAGACGGGCTTGTCCCCCCCTTCCCAGTCTGTCCTCTGCTCACCCCACCTTCCAGTCAGCTCCTGCCCCCCAGGCTCTGGCATGGACAGAAACAGTTGTCACCGCACCTGTACGGTGAGAGCCGACATCCTGCCCCCTGTATGGCAGACATTTGGGACAGTCTTCCTCCCATGGACACTTTTGGGCATTTGCTGAAAGTTAGCTTTTCTGGGACTTCTCCCCTGCTGTTCCTTTGACCTGGCGATGAACCTCGGCAGGTTCACAGGTCACAGGCTCCATGATGAACCACATATGTAACGGTGTTCCCATAGGATCATAGACTGTATTTTTACTGTGCCTTTTCAACGTCCAGATATGTCTAGATGCACAAATGCTATTTTGTGACAATTCCCTTCAGTGTTCAGTACAGTCACAGGCAGTACAGGTCTGCAGCCTGGAACAACAGGCGAGACCATGCAGCCCAGGTGTGGCGTAGGCTGTGCCATCCGGTTTTGTGCGAGTGCTCTCTGTCATGTTCTTGCAACAAAGGAGTCACCTGCGGGCACCTTTCACTGTGGCTAAGCGACACATGGCTGTGCACAGTGGTGATGAAGCTGGTTGGTGTTCATCTCCTGGTGCGTGTCTTTCTCCACCTCTCTTCTCTCAACACCCTGACACCACTTTGAGGGACTCCTTGACTGTGGGGAGCTGCAAGGTAGCAGCTCCCGGCCAATCTTGCAGGAGTCCCGGCTCCTCTGGAGCCCACTGAGGCAGGGCGCGGCAGCCCTCCCTGTGGGCCACGGGGGACGGCACACAGCTGGTGTAGCCCAGAGAGGAGAAACGGAGCTCCCACTGGACGCAGAGCTGTGAGGGGCCTTCCAGCCACGCCTGGCGTCGGGTCTCTCCCAGAAGCCGTGTCAAAACCACTCACCTCATTCCTCCTGCCCTGGACTCTGCCTCAGTCATGAATTTCTGGGTGGCCATGGTCAATGTATCACCCCTCTGGGTCTCTGTTCCCTCAACTCTAAATTGGGGTTGTTAGAACCTATGACACGCAATTGTCAGGAGTGACAGAAATTGCACACAGAGCGAGGCACAATACGTCAGTAGCTGCAATGGTTTCTTTACTATGAACCACTCCTCACACCACCCTCGCTCCCACCCCTCTCCCCAGCACCCGAAACAGAACCCACCCACCCACTGTTCCAGCATGTAGGTCCTGCTCTGACAGCCCAGGCACAGGTCACTTTCCTATTTAATAATAATGAGGAATCGGCTGTCCCTCCAAAGGGCATTTGCCTGTCCCAGCAGTCCCCTAGAGACAGGTCCCTTGATGAAAGAAGGAGCCCCTAATGGGGGACTCCTAGCCCTGGGGGCCCACCTATTGGAATGTAGTCTGAGGATTTCTAGCAAAACATGATGGCAAAACATAATATACAAAAGATAAATAAAAGCACAAGAGTAACATAATCCACAAAACACTACACGGCAAGACTGGCAAATCCATTCCATCCTGCGGGTCAAACATGGCAGATTAGAGGGGGGAAGCCTGAAAGTCCCCATTAAGGAAGCCCCTGGGTCTGCCTGGCACTGGGTGAGGTGCCCATGCGGGTGCCGTTGACCAAGGCCCTGGAAAGGATCAGGCGAGTCACACAGGCAGTGCCTCTCCCATCACAGTGACACACTGCCACAATTTCTTTGGAATTAAGAACAAAACGTCTGGTACAAGTGATCCTGCGTGTATTTTGGAAGAGGTGTGACGCATGAACGTAGACACTGGGCTTCAGGCATCTGAGTGGGTACTCGCAGGATGCATGGAATATGGACAAAAATAATAATGAGACGTCTCCAGCTGAAGGGAACCGCTAAGCAAAACTGCGGAGGAGAAAAATTAGAAAACTCTCTTCGGGAGCAGTGAGGGGTCCGTCTGATGGGAGTGGGGTGTCGTGACGGGCCAGCTGCAGGGTGCACACTGCACACAGACGCCCTCGAAGTGAAGCTCCTTTAGCTTCTGTCAGGCTGGGTGCTTGGGGACCTACCACTGTATATGCTGAACTTGCATTTTGAAAGCTATTTTATGACCACGGCATCTCCAAGACGACTGGCGTCTAAAAAAGCAAGAAACACTCCAAACACTTGAACCTAGGAGTGGACTTACCAGGAGGCACCCCAGGACTCACTGACTCCCTGGGGGGCAGGAGCAGACTCAGTCCTCGGAGACTTCGGCAGAAGCTGTGCAAGGAGAGCAGCAGGGACTAACA
The DNA here is from genome assembly GCA_963574885.1 of Lepilemur ruficaudatus. Taxonomy (NCBI): domain Eukaryota; kingdom Metazoa; phylum Chordata; class Mammalia; order Primates; family Lepilemuridae; genus Lepilemur; species Lepilemur ruficaudatus. Next base: position 149,236 of record CAUYRT010052852.1, read on the forward strand.
CCCAGAAACAGCCATCGCCGTGTTGAACACGCTCCTGTGCTACGCGGGGGAGGAGTGCATGATATTGCAGGACCCAGGGCGAGACTCCATGCTCTCCTTGCTGAGCTGTGCAGCCGCGTGGGGCATCTACACCCTGCAGTTCTACATCCTGCTGGACACTCTGCACCCAGCCCCCCCAGAACACGCTCACCTGTCCCTGACTCCCCCTGGCTCTCTCCTGCCCAGGCCCACGACCTCCTCGCCCCCACACGCCGTGAACGTGGCACACAATTCCGCCCTTTTGATGCACTGCTGCGCCTCTTCCAGCCCCGGCTCTTCCTGCCTCTGCCCTCCAGTTTCTACAGAGCAACCGCTCCTGGAGGGGCAGAGCTCTCTGCACCGCCTCCACTCCCAGAGCTGCCTCTGGAAGGCTGCCTCTTCCCGCGTCCCCTCCAGGGCAGAATCCATCCGGCAGTCTGGGGTACTCCTCCTGTGCGTGGGGTGAGGCTGCTGTTTCCTTTCCCTGATCCGCTTTAGAGACTGCTGCGGAAAAGATGGTATCTCTGCCTCCTGCACTCGAATAAAACAAAAGGCTCCAGTGTGCTCAGAGTGTATCAGGAGGCTCTGCGGAAAAGAGCTTATTGATTTTCTCCCTGTTCCTCAGAGACGTGAGTCAAGGAGCCACCTCTGTGCCTGCCACCTTAAACACACTCCTTGCAATGCCCAGAAAGCCACGCCATGCCTGCAGGGCAAGAGGGGAAAACAGCATCTGATACCGGTGACATGTGGCCAGAGCTCCTCTGTGGAAAGGAGCCCACCCCCTCGTGCTCCTGGCTAGGATGTGTTCTGCTCTGGCCGGTCTGTAGGCCCCTCAAGACCCAGCGCACGGCCACCAGCCCTGGCCTCGGTTCAGGTCCTGCTGTGTGTCAGAGGCCGGCCGTGTGTTTGCACTGCTGCAATTCTCACGTGAACCCCGTGAGGCAGACACAGATACGGATGCATTGATGCATGAACAGTGCTGAGAGCAGCTGAGCACTTACCCAAGATCTCACAGCTGGGCAGAGGCAGACCCGGAACGCAAGCAGGGCGGCCCACGTCTGGGAGGAGGCAGCCCCATGGGAATCGATGAATTGATCTCTGACGTGGGAATAAACGTGCAGATCCTGAGGTCTCAGGAGGAATGAATGAGTGTCAGGTGGGCAACTCCTACAACCACCAAAGTGGCAGTGCTGGTGTGGACGAAGCTGTTTATGTTTCACTGAACTCTGAGCTGGAATTTCTCCCAGAAGGACGCCAGGGGAAGGCTGTCAGGGAATTCCACCCTCAGACAAGCAGTAATTCAGCACTGAGCCCTCATTATCCTGTGGGGGGTTTATTAGACGAAAGGGACTGGGTGTTACCCACTAAGCCAGTCCTGAGAGAACCCCTGAAGTCCTCTGTGTCACCAGCAGCCCCGAGCCACAGCCATTGCATACACACACACACACACACACACACACACACACACGCCTTTGAGATTTGGGCTGTTTCTTCTAATTTTCCCTTCCTGCTGGCGTTGCTTTTTAAGCTACCTTGGAAACAGAGATCTTACATTGCTTTGGGTCCCGCACAGAACCTAGCATGCCTCCGAGCTCAGTGGACCTGGCAACCCTGCCCTGCCCTCCTGGAAGCCTTTGCTGCCCACACCCACTCCTGCCTGTAAGGGCCCCTCCCTCACTCATACCCCAGCACCCCGGTCCTCGTCTCAGCTCCAGCCACTAGCACTCCATGTCACAGCTTCCCAGGCCTCTCTCTCAAACAGAAAGCAGGGACAGCCCTCGGGCCCCCAAAGCACTAGATGGAATCACAAACAATAAGTAAATTGGGGATCAGAGGAAACTTCACGTCTAACTGGGCCTTGAGCAGGACGAGAATTGCAGTCACCGAGAACGGAGGTGTGCGTTCCCGCTCTGGGCCCCTCCGAGGACCAAGGAGAACAGCGGAGGGTGAGGGACAGAGCTGTCACCAGCACTTCACTCAGCAAGTCCTGAACTGGTGGCCTTTTAAAGGGCATTTCTTTATCTAATATATATATATATATATATATATATATCCTATAAAATGTTAAAAATTCAGAGACACAAAAATAAAAATATTGTTCATGGTCTTATACAGAGAGAATTAATTTTATATTTTTATATATTTCCCCTCTAGGAATTTTTCCAAGCATAGATCCTTTTTAATGATACTTAACTGCACTTCTGAAACTGGTGGTAAATTCTAATTTCTGGGAAGGCTTTTCTTATATTCACTTAAAGGAATTTGCCTTAAATTTCTTAAGTTACTTTATATGTCACCTGGAAATAGGTTTTCTCCCCACTACAAGCTGTGCAAATTTTAATTCTGCCATTTTAATCTTCATTTCAGTGCCCCCTGCCTTGCTCTGACCAGCTCTGTTCTCATCGTTTTCTGTTGACGTTCAATACATGGGTCTGGAGCAAGGAGCTGGGTCCGTCTGGATCCAGTCTGTGCTTCTTGGTGGCCACCAAACCTTGGGAAACCTTCCTTCTCTGTCTTTCAGCTTCCTTGTCTACACCACAGGGAAGATAATACCACTTGCCTCACATGGTTACTTGTGAGAACTAAATGAGTTAATATATGCCCAGTACCTAGAAGTCACCTGCCCCAGAGGAGGCACTCGATTCGTGTTAGGTATTTGCTATGGTTGAGGGTATGTGTCCACACAAACCCAAGGTGATGGTGTGAAGATATGGGCCATTTGGGAAGTGGCCAGGTCATGAGGGCTTCACCCTCAGGCACAGGCTTAAAGCCCTTGTAAAATAGGCTCCAAAGAGCTGCCCGGCTCTTCTGTTCCTTCCACTCTGTGAGGACATAGCAAGAAGGCACCATCCTGGAAGGAGAAAGCGACCTTGCCAGACACTGCACCTGCTGGCGCCTAGATCTTAGACTTGCCAACCTCTAGAACCATGAGGAATAATTTTCTGTTCTTTATAAATTACCAGTCTCAGGTATTTTTATAGCAGTACAAGTGGACTAAAAAGTATAATTATTTTTATAATTAATATAGTAAGAATGAAATTCTCCCCCTGTTTATTAAGGATGATAAACAGAAATAGAAAGAATCATGAGAGACTACTGTGAATAATTATACAGCAACAAATTGCATAACTCAGAAGAAATGAATAAGTTCCTAGAAACATACAACCTATCAAGACTGAATCATGAAGAAATAGAAAATCTGAAGATCAGGAAAGAATATTAAATCAATCATAAATCTCCCATTAAACAAAAGTCCAGGACCTGATGGCTTCATGGCCAAATTCTATCAAGGACTTAAAGAAGAACTAACACAAAGCCTTCTCAAACTCTTCCAAAAAATTGAAGAGAAGAGCATGCTGTCAAATTCATTTGACAAGACCAGCATCACTCTGACACCAAAGCCAGAAAAGGACAATACAAGAAAAGAAAGCTATAGGCCAATATCCCTGGTGAGCACAGATGCAAAAATAGTCAACAAAATACTAGCAAACAAAATTCAACAGCACATTAAAAGGACAATTCACCATGATTAAGTGGGATTTATTTCTGGGATGAAAGGATGGTTCAACATATCTAAATCAAATGTGATATTCTATTTTTACATAATGAAGGACAAAAAAATATATGATCATCTCAACAGATGCAGACAAAACATTTGACAAAATTTAACATACTCTCAACAAATTAGATATAGAAGGAATGTCCCTCAACCGAATTAAGGTCATATATGACAAACCCACAGCTAACATCATACTCAATAGTGAAAATTTAAAAGCTTTTCCTCTAAGATCAGGAATATGACAAGGATGCCCACTCTTATCACATCTATTGAATATATTCTTGTAAGTCCTATCTGGAGTAATTAAGCAAGTAAAAGAAATAAAATGCATCCAAACCAGAAATGGGGAAGTTAATTTATCTTTGACATGATCTTATATAGAGAAAACCCTAAAGACTCCACCACAAAACTGTTAGAACTAAAAAAACAAATTCGGTAAAGTTGTAGGATACAAAATCCACATACAAAAATCAGCAGTGTTTTTATGCACCAATAACAAACTATCCAAAAAAGAAATTAAGAAAATAATTGCATTTATAATAGCATTTAAAAAGTAAAAGAGCAATAAATTTAACCATGGCAGTGAAATATCTGTCACTGAAAACTGTAAAATATTGATAAAAGAAATTGAAGAAAACACAAATGAATGGAAATATATCTCGTGTTCATGGATTTGGAGACTTAATAATGCTAAGAAGCCCATATTACTTAACATGATCTATAGATTCAGTGCAATCCCTCAAAATTCCAATGACTTTTTTTAATGGAAATAGAAAAATAAAAATCCTAAAATTCATATGGAATCACAGAAGACCCTTAATCACAAAAACAATTTGAGCAAAAAGAACAAAGCCAGAGGCATTATTCTACCTGATATCAAAATCTATAACAGTTATAGATTTTGTTATATCTTTTGATATAACAATCAAAAGAATATAGTAATGGCAGATAAATGGACACATTGACCAGAAGAACAGAATAGAGAGACCAGATATAAATTCATGCATTTATAATCAACTGATCCTTGGCAAAGGTGCCAAGAGCAAACATTGGGGAAAGAACAGTCCTTTTAATAAATTATTTTGGGAAAACTGGGTATTCATGTGCAAAAGAATATATCTCACCTTATATACAAAAATAATTCCAAATGGATTAAAGAATTAAATGTAAGACCTAAAACTGTAAAACTGCTAGAAAACAAGATAGGGGAAAATCTTGACATTGGTCTGGGTGAAGATCTTTTGGATATGATCTCAAAAGCTTACACAACAAAAGCAAAAATAGACAAATGGAGTTAAATTAAAAATCTTCTGCACAGCAAAGGAAACAACAGAGTGAAGAGACAACCTACAGAATGGGAGAAAATATTTTTGTAACCATACATCTGATAAGGAGTTAATATATAACTCAAAAAACTCAATAGCTTAGCAAGGAAACAGCCCAATTAAAAAAAAAAAATGGACAAAAGACCTGAAAAGATATTTCTCAAGAGAAGACTCCAAATGGTCAAAAGGTGTGTAAGAAAATGTTCAACATCACTAATAATCTGGGGAATTAAAATTAAAACCACAATGAAATTTCACTTTATATCTGTGAGGAAGCTTATTATCAAAAATACAAGTGATAGCAAGTATTTGAAAGGATATGGAGAAAAGGGAATCCTTGCACACTGTAGGTGGGAATGTAAATTAGTAGAGCCATTATGAAACAGTATTGAGGGTCCTCAGAAAATTAAAAATAGAACTACTATATGATCCATTAATTCAGCGTCTGCCTATATATCCCCCCCGAAATAAAATCAGTATGTCAGAGAGGTATGTGTATTCTCATGTTCATTGTAATATTATTCACAATAGCCAAGATATGGAATCAACCCAAATGTATATCAAGAGGCAAATGGATAAATAAAATGTGGTGTATACAGGCAATGGCATACTATTCAGCCTTAAAAAAAGAGGAAATCCTGTCATTCGTGACAACATGGATGAATGTGGAGGACGTTAAGATAAGTGAAATAAGCCAGAAACAGAAAGACAAATACTGCAAGATTCACTTACATGTGGAAGCCAAAAAAAGTACAACTCACAGAAGCACAGGGGAGACTGGTGTTTACCAAGGGCTGGGGGTTGGAGAGACGTTGATCAAATTATGTGAAAGTTTAGCCAGACAGGAGGGATCAGTTCAGGAGATCAGTTGCACAACATGATGGTTACTGCTAATAACAATGTGTTGTATGTTTGAAAACTGCCAGGAGAGCTGATTTTAAATCTCACCACACACAGGCACACAAAGTATTTGAAGTAGCGAACATGTCAATTAGCTTTAGACATTGCACAATGGATAGACATATAAAAGCATCATTTTTTACACCATAAATATATACAATTTTTATTTGTCAATGAGAAATGAAAATTTTATTTTAAAAAATGAATTATTTAAAAAAAAACAGCTTTCTAAATGTCTTTATCTCAAGTTCGAAAATAAGTAATTTTCCGAGGTCTGCTGTTCCTCTGAGTCTTCGGCCTGAATCTTTTCCTTGTTCACCAGCATCTTAAGTCCCATGCTCATGCTTTCTATTCTCATTATTTTCCTTTCTGTAAATTTGTATTTTTGGTTAATTCTTTTTCAGGGAGAACTAGGTCATCCAGGATTAGTTTGTGTCAACTCCCGCAGACTTATTATGTGAACGAGCCTTGGTCAGGTTAGTTTCCCGGATCCCCATCCAGAGAGCAGGGCGCTGTGGAAGCGCCGGGCGCAGAAGCCCTGAGAGGACACCCCCAACACCGCGGGCTTTCCCCAGACCCAGGGCAAGATGGTGCCGGAGCACACTGCCATTCCCAGCATGCACTGCGCCAGGACCGCTCCAGCCTGGGGTGGAGGGTATGAACTACAGTCCCCAACATGCACTGCACCAGGGCCTCTCCAGGCTAGGGTGGAATGTGTGAACTACAATTCCCAGCATGCAGCGCGCCGCCTCCTGTCTGCACCTGAGCCTGGTTGTGGGATGCGCAGGGAGGCAGCTCTCTAAGGCTCAGTAGGGGGATGGGGGCGGGGCTGGGTGTGGGGCAGGACGGCCTATGGCCACCGAGAGAGCGAGCAGCGTGGCTGCAGTGGAGAAGCAGCCTGATCCTCTAGCGGGAAGGTGCAGATCAGGCGTTCTGAGATGGTGTTACCGACAGCCTTGCTGCAGGGATGCCATTCCCTGTGTTTTAGAGAGCACGGCTCAGCTCTGCACCATGGCTTCACCAGCCCCGTAGCACGTGGGGATCCTCGTGCCAGAATGCAATGGCGCAGGGCATCTAGCCAGCTGTCATTTCAAACTCGGAAAACTTCGCTTTGCAGTGTGCTCACATGCATGTGTAATTCTGTGCCTGTATGCCAGGGTGTGAGTGCACGTGCTCAAGCATGCACGCATGCGCTTGTGTGCAGATCCCTCTCTCTGGGAGAGAATGCCCTCAGGCCGGTGATGTTTTTGACAAGAGAATCTTTTAAGCCAGTGGGTTGAGAGGGCTGTGACTGCATTCACCCCAGGCCTGGATATCCAGACAGACCTGGCCACTGAGCCAGTGGGCCCTGCCTGAGTCCTGCCTGCTGAGACTTTCCTTAGCCCTCCAGACAGTAGCTCCAGCTGAGCTGAGCTCAGTGCTGTCTGTTAGGTCTCTCCAAGCCCGGAAGAAGACTCCAGAGACCACCCAGCAGCAGGAGCCCGTCCTAGTCTCTGCACCTTCAAGGACCTGCTGTACCCCAAACAAAGGCAGCCTCCAGCTGCTTCTCCAAGACAGGCTGAGCCTCTGCACAGCTGGGATTTTCCCAGAGGGCAAGGGACAAGGTCAACCTGTTCTCCCCCCTTGCTCCCAGGGTTCAGCAGGGCTGTGCAGTGCTTACTAAGCTGTGTCCCTGTGGGCTCTTCCTCAGGGGTTATGCTTTTGTCGTTGATTTTAGTTTGTGTGCAAGAACAGAATATGCTGCAAATCTAAGAAACCGTAAAGTCTTATGTGAGATCTAAGTCAAGCATTGCTGCAAGGAAAGGCAGGGAACAGGCAATCAACAATTCTGGTCAATGAGAGTGCAGTCCTAGTTTGTCTTGATCAGAACTAGGCTTGTGGCCCTTGCCAGACACCTGGGCCACCTCCTGTGCACCACTCTGGGCCTCTGCTGGAAGAATCCCACTTCATACTCTGCTGCCACCATCTTGAATCCCTCACATTTCTGAACAAGGTGCCATTGTTCTCCTCTGTAAGGTAGGAATATGGGACTAAAAAGTTTTCAAAGATATTTTAGCTGCAAAACTCTTTTGTCAAAAAAAATTACATGCAGAACTCAAAACATAACCCATGTGATAGGCTAATTTGTCTAATCTTTTCTTTTCTTTTTCCCTTTCCTTGTGTCGCTGCTTCTGTTTTTTTCCTTACCTTTCTTGCTCTATCTGCAGAGTGTGTCTCTGGGTCTCTGGAGGTGGGGGAGGGGTTGTCTGGGAATCTTCTCCCTAATTGTCTGAAGGTGATCACTTTGTTGCTCTGTAGGTCAGAGGAAGGTGATTCCAAGGCTTGACATCTATCAGGGGCAGCGGGGTCCCTGTTCCCCTGCCTGTGCCTTCCTCACAGCAGCACCAACTCATAGGGGGCTTATTAGTGGGAAGCACTGAGGTAGTACCTGGCAAAGAGTAGGCACTCAGCACAGGTTAACTACTTACATTTCCATATATAGTATCCCACCCTTTGAAGCAGTTACAGAGAGGCACATAGGTAGAGATCAAAGTTAGTCTTTCTCTCTCTCTCTTTCTCTCTCTCTCTCTCTCCCTCTCCCTCTCTCTCTCTCTCTCTCTCTCTCTCTCTCTCTCTCACACACACACACACATGCTCACGTGCATCGTGTCATCATGGATTTCTGGCTGGGGCTGCTTCTGGGACTGCAGTGCAGGGGTGGGGATCCAGGGAGGGCAGTGC